>CM038224.1:8971324-9088683 GCA_021442155.1 Cymbidium sinense | reverse complement strand
ATTGAATTATTTAATTCATTTAATTGCTTAATTAAGTTAATTTAAGGATTATTGGGTTTAATTGAGTTTTAGTGGTGTTTTAATGTTTACTAAAGTTCATTAGGTTGATTTAAGGTTGTTTGATTAAAATTCCTTAAATATTTCATTAAGGATTAATTAATTTTATTAATTAAGGAATTAAGCATGTGAAATTGCAATTTCCTTTGAATTTAGTGAATTAAATCTTGAAAAATTTTCATAAGGTTTATTTCATGCTTAATTTCATTTCCCTAAAGTTTTACTTTAATTAGGTTAATGGTTTAAGAGTAATTAGGGTTTAATATTTTTTCAATTAAACCCAAATTAAGAGGAAAATACCCAATAAAAATTGAGGATTTTAATTTCTATGGATTCCTCTCATCAAGGCGAATCCGTAGAGCCTTCATTTGCATTTTTCTAATTTTTTTGCTTGATTTGTTATGAATTTTTGAAGTTTTTTTGTAATTTTTTAATTAATTAAAACCGTTATTTAATGGTAATTAACGAACTTGAAGTGGTGGGTCCCACACGACACCGCTGGTCGCCTCACGCACTTGCGTTGCTCGTTATGCCACGTGGCCTTTGCTGGTTGGTCCACGCGGATCCTAAGTGGCGGCGCACGCGCCATGTGGGGCGATCTGGGTGTCGATCGATCGGACGATCAAATACGCATTTCCTTAAGGGAGTAAATCACACGATCTTACATGATCAGCGCCCTCCATTCCTTTCGGAAAGGAACGGGCGGATTTGTCTCTACCCGACCTGGCGAGCGTCATGGTATTTTAGTAATATCTTTCGATCTAGGTATTTTACTAATATCTTTACCTAGGTCGAAAGCTTCAAAGGAAAAAGGGGGGTCGTTAATGGCATACCTCGATCCGTCGCTCGTTTGGCTTTGGTTTCGACTCCAATAGCTTCATTTCTTTTGGAGATGAGAATTGATTGATCCATATAGTTTGCTCCCTAGACCACCAAGGCTCTCAATTTTGAAGGGATAGGTCGTTCTCCTTGTTATCGACGCTTGGAAGGTGAGGGAAGGTTCAATTTTCCTTTATTTTCATTGAAGAAGGTGATGGAAGGGTTTGTTTTGCTTGAGGAAGGCTCTAGGTAAAGAAGTCTCTTTGGACGACCCCCCTTTTCTCCTTTTTCATCATTTTCCTTGAATGAGAGTGGGATTGCAAGCCTTGGCCCCTAGCTAGTCTCGCTGCCTTCACTTGAAGGCAACCTTCTCCCTAATTGGTGGCTAAGGGATGGGTTTGTGCAAATGGGAATGAAGTGGCATCTTTGACTTCCTCCCTCTCCTCTTTTTCCATTTGGAATTTAGTGTGAATTAGGGACTTAGTGGGACTAATCAAAGTTATTAAGAAGCCTTAATTGGATTCCAATTGATTTCATGAGTTTTAGTTCAAATTGTGTTTAATAAATTAATTTTAATTCAAATGGGTCAAATGATCCATTTGACTAAATTAAACCCAATGGGGAATTGGGTTATGTTCATATAATGATTTGGTATGCTTTTGGTTCAATGGATTTGAATTGGTTTGGTCTAGGTCTAGGTTTGACTCACTTGGGTTCAAAAGGGCCAATTTGGCCAAGTTGACCAATTAGACCAATTTGACCAAATTAGGTTGGGTTAGGTGTTGAGTCAAGTTTAATCGGTTAATTGATAGTGATTGTAGGCTTTAGTTTGGTTTAATTTGGAATTAATTTGAATTTTGGCTGATTTGACCTTTTAGGTCAATTTGGGCTAGAGGTTTGAGTCAATTTGGTCAACTTAAGCTCAATTATGGCTCAAGTTCAATAAGTGATTTGGAATTAACTTGAGCCATTGGTTTAATTTGGATCAAATCATGATTTGATTCATTTTACCTTTAAGTCAATTTGGGTCAACTTAGGTTTGATTTGGGTTGACTTGGATTTGGTTTGATAATAGTGATTTATATTTATATTTGAGTCAATGATTGAAGGAATGATTGACTCATGAAGAAATCCATGAGTCTTGGGTTGATTTAGATATTATTTGGCTAATGTTCAAGAAATTGACTAAGAGGGCTAAAGTTAGGAATTTGATTTAATTTGGGTTTGGTTTTGGCTATTTGAATTTATATTTCATTTGTGAATATAAATGAGAATATAAATGGGTTATGAAAATATTTTGAGTTTGGAGTGATTTGAATTTGATTTGAGCTAAGTCCATAAGATGAAATCAAAAGGGCTTAGGCAAGATTTTGGATTTGGAATTGATTATGGGTTTCAATTATTTTATTTGGAATTGATTCATGATTTGAGAAAATTAATTGAGTTGGAGTTGATTTGAGATTTGAATTTGAAGTTTGGTTTGAAAGAAGGAAGCAAGGATTGGGTTTAAGCTATATGATAGGCAAATCTTCCTAATACCCCTAACCTATTTATGGCTAACTCTTCTAAGTCTCTGAGTTAGGTTAAGTGTTCACCTAATCACTAGAAGTGTCTTAAGACTAAGGAAATTTTAGCTTTTAGAGGAGTCCTTATGTCTAGGATGGAGAAGTTGAAAGCTCACTCCAAAAGTGAGGTCAACAATTTTCTTTTGTTTCCTTTGGCTTACACTTAACAACTAAGTGTTATAAAGAGAGAAAAAGAGAGGATCACTCTCTTTCATCCCTACCTTAAGTCACATCTAAAGCAAATTAACTAATCAATTCCCTTTAGTGAATGACTTATTACATCTTTTAATTAATCCTAAGTTTAGGTCACTTTAAATAATCTCATTCAATAAAAAAACCATCTTAAGATTAATTGGAGTTAATTATTATCACATAACAAATGCTTGTTCATTTCTTTCCATCATATATATGGCATGCATATGATTAAGTCCTAAACATAACTATGCATGCAATATGTTTTTGGCACACTTAAATGACGAATGTAAGCAAATGTACTTGATATTGATATCTGATTTGGTTGAACTATTTTATCATATTAATTTAAAGCTATATCTAAATTCTTATATAAAAGTATAAGAAGAGAACTCTAAATAATATGACTAATCAATTCAACCACTTGAACAAAATATGAATGCATATCTTTTTAATAGAAAAATAGGGTTTTCATTCATTAGCCAAATACACATTCAACTGTATAAAAGTTTTAAGCAAATATGATTCCATTATTCTGCACTAAGGGAGTAAAGTAGGAAAGCCGTGTGTCTCTAGAATGTCCAGACTAATATACCCACTATTATTAAATACATATGGATGTATAAGCAACTATAAAAATAAAAAACTATGCATCACTTGAACAAAATATGAATGCATGTATTTTTAATAGAAAGATGTGATTTTCATTCATTAGCTAAATACACATTCAAATGTACAAAAGTTTTAAGAAAGTACGTCACTATTATTCTACACCAGGGAGTGAGGTAGGAACCTCCTTGTGGCTACTTAAAGTCGTGCATCTCCGGAATGTCCAGACTAATATACCCACTATTCTTAAATACATATGGATGTATAAGTAACTATGAGAATAGAAAACCATACAAAAGTAGATTTTAATTGAATTGATTTATTTATGTAAATGAATTAAAGCTCTATTTAAATTCTAATATTAAAATACATAAGAATGAAATCAAACGAGTACGTTGCATTGTTCTGCACTAGGGGACTGAGGTAGGAATCTCCTTGGGGCTACTTAAAGCGGTGCATCCCCAAAATGTCTAGACTAATATATCCATTAACATTCAAACTTATGCAAATTAACACATGAATGAAAGAAAGAGACTTTATTTCATACACTAAGCTTATATTCATGTAAATCTCGTATGTATATGTAACTAAAGTCATAACATATAATATTATTTTTCATTAATAAACTTTTTTTTAAAAAAATACATTTGAGATTTAATAGTGATAATAGCCACACATATTTCTAATTAAGTCAACACATGCAAATTGACATAAAGAAAATCATTTTCATTTGATTAATTTGTAAGAAATGAATGCATAAATATAAGTGGCATGCAACCTTTTAACATGATTGGAAAGAAATAAAGAAATACAAGCATGTAATTTCATTCAATCTAAAACTAAGTCGACAATCATATTAAACAAGCTTATTTAAAATAAACCAAAGTTTCTTAAAGCCATTTTTGATTTTTTATGTTTGATTTGATTTGATAAATGGGAAAGAGGTTTTATAATCTTAATCCCATTCCCCTTATGTGAATTATTTTGATTTGATGAAAAGCAATTAGGTTGAGGTATGAATTAAATCAATTAATTAAACCCTTGTCTACATCACATTAAATTAATTAACTAATTAATGATGAGGTATCATGAAATGCAATCACATGAAAATTAAATTATCAATGCTCCTAAGAATTAAAATGGGCCTAATGCAATTGACTCATAATTAATAGTTAATTATACTTAAGGGACTCACTTAATTACTTTCATCATTTTTCATACATGTGTAACCATAATTTCATTCTCTCTTTGGTTATTGAACACCCAAAGAGATACCCAAGAGTTAATTAGGGAAGGTAGGTTTATCAAATTAATTAAGTTCATTAATTATCTAATTAAATCCCAAGTATCCTTAATCAACAATATGAAATGGACTTAAGGAAAGAGACAAAGAAGGAAGTCTAAATCTCAAGCCCTAAATCTTTTCAATTAGTTAATTAAAGTTCAGACATGATTTGGGTTTTGATTGATTTAATCAATGAATTAATTAATGAGTCTTAATCAATTAATTTTAAAGAGGGAATGAAGATTACTTAAGGAAAAAAAATTAGAAGAGGAGTCCCAATCCATTTCCCTAAGTTTCTCCACTGTTAATAGAGGCTAATGAGCTTAATTAATTAATTAATTCATTGCTCATTTGATTAATTATCACTAATTAATCTAAAGAGTAATTAAAGAATCAATTTTAATTAACTATCCAATAAATTCCAAGAAAAATAGGAGCAGAGGTCATCCCCCAAACATTTCTAGAAAGTTTGAAATTAATTGAATCAAAAGTAATTAAATTAATTTTTTAATTAAATCATAATTAAAGAAAATGTTCAAAATTAAATAATGATGATTTTTTGAGTTCTCCTATCTTTTCAAATGTATTTTCTTGGGCATCCCTCAGACAAAGCCTTCATTCGCTCATCCTAATCCCCATAAAACTAATAATCCTAATTAGCATACATTAAAAAATAGAAAATCAAATCTAACTACAAATGCAAAAAAGTGTACATCATACAACCCAAGTAGTTATATATAAAATTTGAACTTAGCACCACATGGGTAACCAGTCCACTCATAATCTAGATTATGCTTGGGGTTAAGCAACCTATAAAGAGAGCATTTATATTTATTTTAATCCCCTTAAGCACAATCCTGAGAAAACATGATTAGGCTAATCATGGCCTAACATCTAGTCTAGGAAGCATACACTCAACATCCGTCTAATACATCAAAATAAAATATATATCAAACCATGCACCGCCCTAACATAAAGCTAGAAGTGGTGACTTAATTCTAATATGTGCTAAGACTTGTGTGGTATGTCTCCTAGGCTTTAGAGTTATTTTTTAAGTGTGAAGGGTTTAATTTATGAAGGATTGATTTCTCTTTAAGGGGTTTAGTTGATTTTGAGACTTTTCCATTGGTTTACACTTAACAACTAAGTTTTATAAAGAGAGGAAAAGAGAGGATCACTCTCTTTTATCTCTACCTTAAGTCACATATAAAGCAAATTAATTAATCAATTCTCTTTAGTGAATGACTTATTACATGTTTTAATTAATCATAGGTTTACGTTCACTTTAAATAATCTTATTCAATAAGAAAGGCATCTTAAGATTAATTAAAGTTAATTACTATCACATAACACATGTTTGTTCATTTCTTTCCATCATATATATGGCATGCATATGATTAAGTCCTAAACATAACTATGAATGCAATATATTTTTGGCACACTTAAATGATGAATGTAAGCTAATGTACTTGGCATTGATATTTGATTTGGTTGAATTATTTTGTTATATTAATTTAAAACTCTATCTAAATTCTTATACAAAAGTATAAGAAAAGAACTCTAAATCATATGACTAATCAATTCAACCACTTGAACAAGATATGAATGCATATCTTTTTAATAGAAAAATGAGATTTTCATTCATTAGCTAAATACATTCAAATGTATAAAAGTTTTAAGTAAGTACGGTGCCATTGTTCTGCACTAGGGGAGTAAGGTAGGAACCTCATTGGGGCTACTTAAAGCCATGTGTCCCCGGAATGTCCAAACTAATATACCCACTATTCTTAAATACATATGGATGTATAAGCAACTATAAGAATAAAAAAACCATGCATCACTTGAACAAAATATGAATGCATATCTTTTTAATAGGAAATTGAGGTTTTCATTTATTAGCCAAATACACATTCGAATATATAAAAGTTTTAAGAAAGTACGACGCCATTGTTCTGCACCAGCGGAGTGAGGTAGGAACCTCATTGGGGCTACTTAAAGCCGTGCATCTCCAAAATATCCAAACTAATATACCCACTATTCCTAAATACATATGGATGTATAAGTAACTATGAGAATAGAAAACCATACAAAAGTAGATTTTAATTGAATTAATTTATTTATGTAAATGAATTAAAGCTATATCTAAATTCTAATATTAAAATGCATAAGAATGAAATCAAACGAGTATATTGCCATTCTTCACTAGGTGAGTGAGGTAGGAAAGTGGTGCATTAGAGGTGTCCAAATTAATATACCCATTAACATTCAAACTTATGCAATACATCGAAATGAATGAAAAGAGACTTTATTCATACACTTTATATTCATGTAAATCTCCTATATATATGTAACTAAAGTCATAACATATAATATTTTTTTCTATTAATAAGCTTTTTTTGAAAATATATTTGAGATTTAATAGTGATAATAGCCACACATATTTTTAATTAAGTCAACACATGCAAATTGACATAACAAGAAATCATTTTCATTTGATTAATTTGAAAGAAATAAATCCAGGAATATAAGTGGCAAACAACCTTTTAACATGATTGGAAAGAAATAAAGTAACACAAGCATGTAATTTCATTCAATCCAACTAAGTCCAGGACAATCATATTAAACAAGCTTATTTAAAATAAACCAAAGTTTCTTAAAGCCATTTTTGATCTTTATGTTTGATTTGATTTGAGAAATGTGAAAGATGTTTGCTAATCTTAATCCCATTCCCCAATGTGTGAGTTAATTTGATTTAATGAAAAGCAATTACATTATTGTATGAATTAAATCAATTAATTAAACCCTTGCCTACATCACCTTAAGTTAATTAACTAATTAATGATGAGCCAACATAAAATGCAACCACGTGAGAAGTAAATTAGCAATGCTCCTAAAAAAATGAAAGGGGCTTAATGCATTTGGCTCATAATTAATAGTTAATTAATCTTAAGGGACTCACTTAATTGCTTTCATGATTTTCTCACACATGTGAGCTAACCATAATTTCATTAGCTCTCTCTTTAGGTTATTGAACACCCAAAAAACTACCCAAGAGTTAATTAAAAAAGGTAGGTTTAATCAAGTTGATTATGTTCATTAATTATCTAATTAAATCCTAACCATCCTTAGTCAACAATATGAAATGGTCTTAGGGAAAGAGATAAAGAAGGAATTCTAAGTCTCAATCCATAAATATTTTAAATTAGTTCATTAAAGTTTAGATATGATTTAGGTTTTGATTGATTTAATTAATTAATTAATTAATTAATTAATGAGTCTTAATCAAATAATTTTAAAGAGGGAATGAAGAGGACTTAAAGAAAAGATTGGAAAGAGGAGTCCCAATCCATTTTCCTAAGTTTCTCCACTGTTAATAGAGGCTAATGAGCTTAATTAATTAATTAATTTATTATTCATTAGATTAATTATCACTAATTAAGCTAAAAGAGTAATTAATGCTTAGTCAATCAATTTTCCTAATTAATCCAATAAATTCCAAGAAAAAATAAGGGGAGGCGAGGTCATCCCCTAAACATCTCGAAAAGTTTGAAATTGAATTAATCAAAAAGTAATTAGGCTAATTAAGTTATTAATTATACCTTAATTAAGAAGAAATCATTATTCAAAAGTATTTAATGATAATTTTCTTGGGTTCTCCTTTGAAATATCTTTAAAATGAGCCTCATTTATGTTTTTTTGGATCTTTTAGGGATTAGTTATGAAATTTAGAAGTTTGCTTGGGTTCTCCTCTGAAATTAACTGAAGTATTTAAGGATTAGTTATGAAATTTAGAAGTTTTCTTGGGTTATCCTCTGAAATTTTCTTGGGTTCTCCTCTGAAATTAATTGAAGTATTTAAAGATTAGTTATGAAATTTAGAAGTTTTAGCCTTAAAATTGAATTAATTAAGCCTAATTAACTCCCTAATTTTGTCGATGCCACATAGTTGCTGACGCAACGCTCTTTCCATATGGTGCGATGGGATTGGTTATTTAAATTATCACATCTATCAGCTAACTTAAATTATGATGGACACGCTTTCCTGTGGATCGTCTGATCTAAGATTAGACTGCCATGATCAGATCAGCAATTTCAAAGGAAAATCTAAGGATTCAATGCATGATCAGATCATGACCGTATGTTCCAATCACGCAGAATGGACAACCCCTGATCTATCTCCTAGGAGCGACGAATGATGGAGCCCATCCACCATGGATCACTCGATCCATGCTCACCAAAGCTCAGATCCACTCCAAACTCAACCCACACCTTCCCGTGAAGGATCCACAAGGATCCAACAGCTAGGATGGGTTCAAATGTAATTTTCCTTCATAAAGTTCCAAACTATTTTCATTCAAGGATCAGTTTTAATGTCATACCTCATCGGAGCTTGTGACCACCGGTTCCAATGATTAAGGAGCTTCGTTTGGTAGAAACGAAGCCCTGTTGAACCACATGAGCTTTGGTTTGAGTAGTTTACTCTATGGACCAAGCTCCTCCCTTTGAACATTCGGTCTTGATCAAAGTCCTATCTCTGATAGCTTGGAAGATTGGGAAATGATTTGTTCTCGCTTGTCTGGCCTCAAGGATGGTGTGTGGAAAGTTAATTGCACTTTGGTGAAGGTTTGAGCAAATGACAATCGGATTGAGGCTCCCCTATTTTAGTTTTCCATAAAATCAAGAGAGAAGTTGGGGAGCTCGAGAAGCCTTAAAAATTGCTCTAGGATGTCCATTCTTGGCTGCTAGACTTGAATCGACTATGTGTGTTTTGGTTTGAGTAAGAATGAGGGGGGTATGCCCCCTCTTTCCTTGGATGGATGGCTAGCCTTTTTTTGACCATTTTGATCAAATGGCTATCATGGGGAGCTCGATTTGGGCAGGGAATCATTCTAGCTGGCTTCCTTTGAGTGGAGGAGGATTTGTGAGCGGCTACCATGAGAGTAGTGGGTGTCCTATGGCTTTCCAAGTATTCCAATAGAAATGGGGAGGTGATTTCACCTCCCCATGAGTTATGACTGACCCAACCACCCTTAGGTCAAATTAACCAACGTCCTTGGTGCCTAAGTGGACCAATGGATGGGTGTTAAGTGGCCAAGGAAGAGAAGTGATCCTTCCCCCAAGTGATTTGGCTCATGTGATGCCCTTATCCCAAGGGTATCTTGGTCATTTGATAATAGATTTAATTTGGGAAGATTTGAGATGAGTCAAAAGTGGATTAGCCCAAATTTCAAGTGACTTGGAGTTCATTTAGTTTGATTTGGCTTAATTTGACCTATTTAAGACAAATTGGGTTAGGCCAGGTCAAGTTGACCAATTGGTCAAATTGAGTCAAACCAAGGGTTGGTTCAAGTTGACATGACCATTTAGAGTATAATGGTGACATTGATTTGGTTCAATTTTCTTTGGATTTGATTTTGGCTCTTTTGGATTCATATATGTCAAATGGGTCAAGTTGATCAATTTGACCAAATTGACCAAATTATCTTAGTTAGGTGTTGGTTCAAGTTCAATTACTTAATTGAAAATGATTGCAGGCTTTGGTTTGAATCAATTTGGATTTTGGGCAGTTTGACCTTTTAGGTCAATTTGGGCTAGGTTGGGTCAAGTTGACCAATTAGCCAAATTGGACTCAATCATGGCTTTGGTCAAGTTCAATAGTTAATTTGGAATGAACTTGATCCATTGGTTGCAATCAATTTAGATCAAATCTTGATTTGACCTATTTCAGCTTTTTAGGATAATTTGGGTCAACTTAAGTCAAATGACCAATTCAACTTGGTTTGGCTCAATTGATAGTTTGTTCATGTTCAATCATTGATTATATTTGGGTTTGAATCAATGGATTCAATCAATTTGGTATATGGTGAGTTTTGGCTAGTTTAGGTTTTATTTGGGCTAAAGATTGACTTGGTCAAAGGACCAAGTTGACTTGGTTTGATCCAATTCAAGGTAGTTGATCACCCAAGGATGATTGTTGATCATGATATGATGTTTGGATGAGCTTACTTGAATCTAATTTGGGTTGGATTAGAACTTGGCTCAAAAAGTATCTTTAGGTCACTTAGGGTTAGGTGGGCCTAAATGGGTAAATTGGTGATTTTGGCTTCATTCAAGTTTAGTTGAACTCACATATGAGCCTAAGAATCAAATATAAATCTAATTGTGAATGGTTTGGAGTCAAATGGATTTTGGTTCATATGGCAATTTCAAATCAAAATGGGTCAACATGGGCTTGACTTGAATTGCTTTGGATTTGGTTTGATAATTGTAGTTTATATTTATATTTGTCTAAATGAGTGAGGGAATGATTGAATCATGAAGAAATCCATGTGTTTTGAATTGATTTGGATATGATTTGGTCAAGTTGAAGAAATTGGCTTAAAAGGCTAAAATTGGAAATTTGTTTTGATTTGGGTCTGATTTTGGCTATTTGGATTTATATTTCATTTATATTTGGGAGTATAAATGAAGATATAAATGATTCATGAGAAGATCTCTTGAGTTTTAAGTGATTTGGAAGCAAATTTGACGAAGTTTAAAGATGTAGGTCAAAAGGGCTTAGGTAGGTAATTGATTTAGTTTGATTCATTTATGGTCATTAGAGGTTGATTTTCATTTATATTTTTGAATATAAATGAAGGAGTAATTGGTTTATAAAGAGACCAATTGATTTTTGGTTGATTTATATAAGATTTAGCTAAGTATATGAAGGTAGGTTCATATAGCTTAGGAAGGGATTTTGAAATTTGAATATGATCTTGGGTTCTAATCATTCGATTTGGAATTGATTTATGATTTGGATTTGAATTGAAGATTTGGTTTGAGGAAGGAGGCATGGATTGGGTTTAAGGCTATAGGGTAGGCAAGTTTTTCTAAATCACTAAGGCATGACCTATTCCCATGGCTAATCCCCTTCAGCTTAGGTTAAATTTACCTAATCACTAGATGTATCTTAAGACTAAGGAACTTTTAGTGACTACAAGAGTCCTAGATCTGATGAGAAAGTTGAGAAGGTAACAGAGGCCTGAGCTTTCCAATATATCTTATGGTTGGGCTTTTGTATTGAAATTGAAGAGATCAATTTAGTTAAGGTTGCCATTTTATTAGAAGGCTAGGACTTATAACCAAACAACACAAGGTTATGAGAATGCCTAAGAGGTGAGGATTTATGCTTGTAGCTCGAAGGAAATAACTACCTTGAATCCTAAATCTAGGGAGCTTTAGAACTAAAGGGGTCATATACCTAACAGAGAGAAACATGGACCCAGACTATAACTACAGGTGTGACTAACTCCTCCTTTAAAATTATGTAGGTAGTCATATGATTTTGAAAGATAGTTAGATTGTTATTATTTATAAAGAAACTAAAGTTCTTAAACCTGCTTTCCAAGAGACTAGAGCATGAGTGGTACTTAGTCTAATGCAAATCTTTTAATTTAGGCTAAATCGAGAAAGAAAGAGATGTTTTCCACCATGAGGAGATCCTCAAAGGTCAAGTCTTCCCCATTAAAGGATGGAAACCCTCTCTTAGCAAGAGTGAAATAGTATGAATGCATGATATTAAGCATACAACATTCAACTAAGGGATTGCTAAATCTTTTAATTATCTTGATTTAATGCCTAGTCTTTCTGTGAGATTTTGAGTTACAGAAAATTTTAGTTATGAGTTGTTATTGGGGTAGAAATTTTTTTTTCTAAGAGCCTAATCAGATCCATGCCATACATTAAGTCATCATTCATAAAGAAACTATAAAAAGGTATATAATATAACATCAAAACATTTTATAAATCTAATAAAGAATAAAGGGTGGTAAGATACATTAGAAAAGAGAAAGTGGGTGAATCTACCCTTATATAACCCAAAATATAAAAGAATAATTAAAATTTATAAATGAATAAGTGTTATGGGGGTCTTCTTTTCTTCATACTTCATGTCTTCATGTCTTTTTGATTTGGATATGCTTGCTTCAAAGACATCACATGGCTTCCTAGGATAAGGCCTTCTAGACACTGCTCATATTAATCCCCCATAACACTAATCCTAATTCATAATGCAAAAATTACATTAAAAATATGAAAAGTAAATCTAACTACACCTACAAAATAAGTGTTAGCTAAACACACCATTCAATCTCAAGCAATTATATTTATAATTTGGACTTAGCACCCTATACATGGGTAATCAAGCCTACATGTCCTAATTTATATTATGCTTAAGGGATTAAGCAACCTACAAAGAGAGCATTTATATTTATTTGTTGCTAAGCATAATTCTCTAAATATGATTAGGCTAATTCTAACATCTAGTCTAGAAACATGCACCCAACATCTAGTCTAAAATTATACATCAATAAAACATACATCATCATGGACCTAACATAAAGCTAGAAGTGGTGACTTAGTTCTAACTTATGTGTTAAAACATGTACTAACTAAGCATTAGAGTTTTATTTTCTAAGTGTGAAAGAAAGTTTAATCATAAGAGGTTGATTTCACTTTAAATGGTTTAAATGATTTGAGAATTTTTATTTAGTATTTTATTTTATTTTATTTGATTAACACTTAGCAACTAAATGTTATAAAGAGAAGAAAGAGAGATGATTACTCTCTTTCTTCTCTACCTTAAGTCATTTCTAAAGCATGTTAATTAATTAATTCTTTTAGTGAATGACTTATTATATATTTTAAAATTAATCCTAAGTTTAGGTTCACTTTAAATGATCCTGTTCAGTGAGAGAGACATCTTAAGATTAATTGAAATGATTTCCTTCCATCATATGTAACATGCATATGATATTAAATCCTAAGTAGAACTATACATGCAATATATTTCTCCTAGCACACTTTAAATGATCGATGCATATATGTATTTTGTAGAATATGGAATTTTCACTCATTAGCTAAATGCACATTCAAGTATACAAAAGTTTTAAGCAAGTACTTCACCATTGTTAACCAAGGAAATGAGGTAAAGACCTCCTTGAGGCAACTTAAAGCCGTGCATCCCCGGAATGTTCAGACTATATATACTCGCTATTCTTAAATACACATGAGTGTACAAGGGTCTACAAGAATGAAAATCATGTAAAAGTTGTGTTTTGATTTAATTGAATTATTTATACATGTGAGCTAAAGTTTAAAATGAGACTTTCATTCATTAGCTAAATGAACATACAACTGTATAAAAGTTCTAAGAAAGTACTTCACCATTGTTAACCTGGGGAGTGAGGTAAAGACCTCCTTAGGGCTACCTAAAGTCATGCATCCCCAGAATGTCCAGACTAGATATACTGCTATTCTTAAATACACATGAATGTACAAGTGACTACAAGAATGTAAATCATGCAAAAGTTGTGTTTTGATTTAATTGAATTATTTATACATGTGAGCCAAAGTTCTATCTAAGTTCTAACATAGAGGTACATAAGAATGGATCTAAATAATATTATGTCCTTTTCAAATGAACTATACACTTATTAATATTCACAATTTATGTAAATCCATGTAGAGTAAAGAAAGAGAACTCCATATCACATATTTGCATATGCAAGCTTATGAATATTTTTTATTGTCACTCCATATATTATAATTGATTTGTATACTTTTGAAAATAACTTTGGTTTAATAATGATAATAGCCACACATATTTTAATTTAAATTAACACATGCAAGCTAGACATAAAGGATATCATTTCATTTAATTGATTTTGAAAAGGATGATTGATTACAAGTACAATATTTAACATGATCAGAAAGAAATAAAGGGACATAAACACACGATTTCATTCAATCCAATTAATTCCTAAGGACAATCATACTAAATAAGCTCATTTAAAACAAACCAAAAGCTTCTTAATGTCACTTTCAATTTCATATTTGATTTTATTTAAGAAATATGAGAGGAGGTTTGCTAATTCTAATCCCATTCCCCATGTGTGAATTTAATTTAATGAGAAGTTAATTAGGTTGATTTTATAGATTAATTAGGTTAAAGCATGAATTAAATCAATTAATTAAACCCTTATCTAAGTTTACCTCAAGGTAATTAATCAAATGATTATGAGCCAATGAAATATGCAAATGAATTGAAAATAGCAATGGTCCTATGAAATAAAGGGACCTAAATGTAGCTCACAATCATTAATTAATTAAGCTTAAGGAACCCATTTAATTACTTTTATGGTTTTCTCATACATGTGAGCTAACCATAATTTCATTAAACCTCTTTAGACTATTAAACTCCTAAAGACCTACCCATAAATCAGGCAAGGGAAATCAGATCTATTTTGAAATTTAATTAAGCTAATTATGTAATTATTTAGTTAATTAGTTTTTAGTTAATCTTTCTTGAAAAAAGTGGAAAAGATTAGAAGAATTAAATTCCCTAAACCTCCTACTATGTAATATGAGTCCAATTAATTAGTTAATTTTTTGTTCCTATGCTTAATTATCACTTAATTAACTTAAGAGAGTAATTAGGGTTTAATCAATCAATTATCCTAATTAGCCAACTAATAAATTCCAAGAAAAATGGGGGCGGCAGAGGTCATCCCCCTAAGCAACCTTAGAAAATTTGAAAATAATTGGATGATTAATCTTGAGTAATTAGGTTAATTAAGTTTTTAATTAGATCTAAATTAAAATCACTATTCAAAATTAATTAAGGATAATTTTAATGGATTCATCTCTTAAATGCCTTTAAAATGAGTTTATATTTTTTGGTTTTCTATAATTAGTTATGGAAGTTTCAGTCTTAAAAAAAACCATTAAATTAAGCCTTCCATACATGATGGCGGGTAACATGGCGGCAATTATTGTTTAAGTTGTCACATCCATGATTGAGACGGATGCGGATGTGCTCGGAACAAGATCCAGATCGGATCGTTCAAACCCGTGGCTAAAGAGGGATCAAACAACAGATTTAGCATGATTTGATCAGGTCCATTTATTCCAATCATGCAGAACGCATGGCCATGATCTCTCTTCCTACGAGCGATGAACGATGGAGCCCTTCCACCATGGATGCTGATCCCTCGAATTCACTCAAAATCAACACACTTCAGGGATCATGAAGATCCAACGGATATGGGCTCACATGCAAATTTTTTTTGAAAAGCTCCAACACATTCTTCTAAAGCTTGGTTTTAATGGATTACCTCACTAGAGCTAAGACTAGTGATTGAAGCAGAGGCTTCTTGGTTGAGACAAATGATTTTTGAGCATCAATTGGATTGGTTCCAAGTAGATTGCTTAATTGGCTAAGAATGATGCTTTGGAGCTTCAACTTTGATCAAAGTTCAGCCTCCAGTTGATTTGAAGCTTGGGAAATGGCTTGGGTAGCTTCGATGAGGTATATGGAAGGTGTGTTTAAGAGGAATTGAAGTTTGGTTGAGAGAAGAAGAAGTTTGGATCGGGATTGAGCTCCCCTATTTCGGCTGCTCACGAAAAGAGAAAATTCAAAGTGGGGAAGCCTTGAGGAAGTTTTAGGATTGCTTACGGAATTTCATTTCACTCATGGGAGCTCATACAAATCGAATGCATGTGAAATCCAGTTTGAATTGAGGGGTTATATCCCTCAATTTGCTAAGGTGGACAAATGGGATTATCTCTATTTTCAAGGGTCAAGGTGATGGAGTGGTCACCATCATGTCCACGTGGCTCCATTTCAATGAAGGAGTGCTTGGGAGGTGGCTCAAGGCTTGATATGGGCTGATCTTTTGGCTTGGATCCAATGGGTGCTTGGTTTGTAAGGGAGGTGAGTTAGCTCACCTCCCTTTAGGCCATGGAAAGTCCTAGCCCACTTGAGAATGGAGGTTAGGTCAAAATAAGAGAGAGTGGACTTTGCCATTTATGGAATCCTTTGTGAAGAGGGCTTGACCAATTGATAATGGCTTGGATTGGACCCACTTGGCTTTTAAACTGACCTTAGGTTGACCCAAGATGAGTTTGGGTTGGGTTTGATCAGCCTCCAATGAGTCATGGGTTGGTTTCATAATTTTGGCTCAATTTGGTCATATGGGTTCAATTTGGGTCATGTTGGGTTAGGTTGACCAATTAGTCAAATTGGGTCAAACTAAAACTTGGGTTAGGTTCAAATGATGATTTGAAGTTTTAATCAATTTGGCTTAGGTTTGATTTTGGCTCATTTGGATTCATATAGGTCAAATGAGCTAAGTTGACCAATTTGACCAAATTAGTCAAATTTACTTGGGTTGGGTGTTGGTTCAAGTTCAATTAGTTAATTGAAAATAATTATAGGCTTTAGTTTAGATCAATTTGGATTTAACTTAGATTTTGGCCAATTTGACCTTTTAAGTTAATTTGGGTTATGTTTGTCAATTGGGCTAGGTCGGGTCCAATTTGTCAAATTGGGGCTTT
The DNA here is from genome assembly GCA_021442155.1 of Cymbidium sinense. NCBI lineage: Eukaryota > Viridiplantae > Streptophyta > Magnoliopsida > Asparagales > Orchidaceae > Cymbidium > Cymbidium sinense. Next base: position 9,071,779 of record CM038224.1, on the reverse strand, counting down.
GGTCAGGTTTAATAATAGATTTAGAATGAATTTGAGCCATTAGTTGTAATCAATTTGTGTTAGATTATGATTTGACCTATTTTGGCCTTTTAGATCAATTTGGGTCAAATTGGGTCGAATGGCCAATGGGTTTGGTTTGGCTTAATTGAGGGTCAAGTCATGTCCAAACATTTATTATGAGTTGATGTGGATCAATGGTTTCAATTAATTTAGTGTATGGTGAGTTTTGACTAGTTTGGGTTTCATTTGGCTAAAGTTTGACTTGGTTTTACCCAATTCAAGACAATTGATCAATTTAGGGTGATTGTTGATCATGATATGAGGCTTGGATGGCTTGGTTTAATCCAATTTGGGTTGGATTAAAACTTAGCTCAAAAAGGTCCTTTAGGCCACTTTGGGTCAAGTGAACCTAAATGAGACAATTGCTTCATTTTGGTTTGATTAAGGTTTAGTTAGATTTATATATGAGTTTAGGATTGAAATATAAATCCAACTACAATCAATTTAGGCTATGATAGGTTTTGGTTCATTTGGAATTTTCAAGCCAAAAGGGCTAAGTTGGGCTTGACTTGGGTTGACTTGAATTTGGCTTGAAGATTCTATGTTTCATTTATATTTGGATAGATAATTGAAGGAATGATTGATTTAAGTGAAAATTCATTGGTTTTGATTTGATTTGGATAGGATTTGTCCAAGTTCAAGGAATCAGCATAAAGGGCTTGAATTGGGTTTTGACTTAATTTTTGACTTGGTTTTGGTCTTGTGAATTTATATTTCATTTATATTTGTGAATATAAATGAAGATGCATATGATTTATGATAAAATCACTTGAGTTTGGAATGATTTGGAAGCAAATTTGATTAAGCTCATGGAGGTAGGTCCATATGGCTCAAGAAGGGTCTTGGTTGGATTTGGATTTAGTTTGATTTGGTTTTGGCTATTTGAGTTTATATTCTATTTATATTTGTAAATATAAATTAATAAATAATTGATTTATAAATAAATCAATTAATTTTGGGTTAGCTTGAATGGGATTTGGTTAAGCTCATGGAGGTTGGTCCATATGGCTTAAGAAAGGTTTTGGTTGGATTTGGATTTAGTTTGATTTAGTTTTGGCTATTTGAGTTTACAACTCATTTATATTTGAAAAGATAAATGAAGATATAAATGATTCATGAAGAGATCAATCAAATTTGGGTTGAATTGGGTGGGATTTTGGCTAAGTTTATGGAATTCAATCATATGGCTTTAAAGAGGATTTTGATTTTGGGTTTGATTATGTGTTTTAATCATTTGGTTTGGGGTTTGGATTTGGATTTGGCACATGATTGAGGGGTGTTGGAGAAAATCAATTGAATTTGGATTGATTTGAGTTTGGCTAAGGCTAAGTCAATAGGATAAAATCACAGGGCTCATGAAGGATTTTGATTTTGGATTTGATTATGGGTTTTAATCATTTAATTTAGAATTTTTATTTGGGTTTGGTATTTGAATTGAAGTTGAGGTTTTGTTTGAGATGGTAAACATAGGTTGGGTTTAGGCCATTAGATGGGAAAGTCTCCCTTAAGACACAACCTACCCTATGTCAACCCTTCTAAATCTTTAGGCTTAGGTTAAGTGTTCACATAATCACAAGAAGTGTCTTAGGACTAAGGAGCTCTTAGTGTCTATAAGAGTCCTATATCTATGCTGAGGAGATTAAGGACTCACTCTAAAAATGAGGTTAACACTTATTTATGTCATAGGCTTTATGGTGAAGTTATGAGTTGTTTAAAATTTAGTTATGAGCGGTTAGTTAGGTAGAAAATTTATTTTATCCTAAGAGCTTACCATACCAGGCCACACATTAAAGCATAAATCATGTAGAAACTATGAAAAGCATGACATCCTAATGCATACTTTAAACATAACACCAATCAATTTTATAAACTACTATAAAGAATAACATGGTCGGGTTCCATAACAAAAATAAAAGATGGTAGCAGAATATCCTTATACAACTCGATATAAAGAATAATTATAATTAAGAATGAATACATGCTATGGGGTCTCCATTCTTCATGTCTCCTTATCTTCATTTTTGATTTTGTTGTTCTTCAAAGGCATCACAGGGTCTCCCAAGACAAAGCCTTCTAGCCACTACTAATCCTAATCCCCCCATAACACTAATCTTAATTCATATTACAAAATAATATTTATATAAGAAAAATAAATTTAATCACACCTACAAAATTGAGGTTAGCTATACATATATATAATCCCAAGCAGTTATATTTATAATTTGGACTTAGCACCCTGCACATGGATAACCAAGCTCACTTATCCTAACTTGGATTGTGCATAGGGGTTCAAGCAACCTACAAAGAGATCATTCATATTTATTTTTTAGCATCTCCTTAAGCACAATCTCCTATAGAAAATATGATTAGGCTAAGAACAACCTAACAACTAGTCTACGGAATATACACCTTAACATCCAGTCTAAAATATTACATCATAAAATAAAACATACATCATACATCTATAACATGTTAAGCGAATTAACATAATTCTAATGTGTGTTAAGGCTTTGTGTGGTATGTCTTAACTAAGCATTAGAGTTATATTTTTCTAAGTTTGAAAAAGTTTAAGTTATCATGATGGTGGGTTTCACTTGAAATTGTAATTGATTTTTTAATTTTAATTTGTATTTTTATTTTATTTCAAATGATTTACACTTAGCATCTAAGTGTTATAAAGCGAAAGAAGAGGATTACCCTCTTCTATCCCTACCTTAAGCCACTTTCTAAAGCATATTAATTTGATTTAATTCTCTTTAATGAATGACTTATTAAATGATTTTTAATTATTCATAAGTTTAAGTTAACTTTAAATGATCCTATTCACTATAAAAGGCATCTTAAGATTAATTTAATTGAATTACTATCACATGAAGTACAGTAAGTAATTTCTTTCCATCACATGTAACATGCATATGATTTAATCCTAAGTGTATCTATACATACAACATGTTTTAGCACACTTGAATGATAAATATATGGGTATGTTTGAAGCTCATATTTTAATTTGATAGAATTATTTGATGTATGTAAATTTAAAGCTTTATCCAAATTCTTATACAAAAATATATAGGGATGAAATTAAATAGGTACGTGCCGTTATTAACCAGGGAAGTGAGATAATCAAATGATCTCCTTGGGGTTAGTTAAAGCCTTGTATTCCCGGAATGTCCATACTATATACCCATTTGCATTCAAACATATGTAAATTTGCATACATGAACATAAGAAAAAAAAAGCTCCAAATTGCATGATTAAACAATTCAATCACTTGAATAATTATGGATGCATGTATTTTTAATAAAAGAAATGGAATTTTTATTCTTTAATCACATATACATACACATGTATAAAGACATAAATAAGTATGTTCCATTGTTAACCAGGGAAGTGAGGTAATCAAATGACCTCCTTGGGCTAAAAAGCCCTTCGGATGTCCAGACTATATACTTGCTTGTTTAGATACATATGAATGTATGCACAATCAGAAAGATGAAAACCATGCAAAGATTGTATTTTCTTTAATTAAATCATTTAGGCATATGAATTAAAGCTTTATCTAAATTCTAATATCAAAATATATAAGAATGAAACCAAATGAGTACGTGCCGTTGTTAAACCAGGGAAGTGAGGTAGTCAAATGACCTCCTTGGGGCTACTTAAAGCTTCATATTCCTAGGATGTACATACTATATACCCATTATTTTTCAAACTTATGTAAATCTATATATGAATTATAAGAAATAGAGCTTTATTTAATATGCTTAAGTTATAAACACATGAAAATCCTATGTTTATTCATAACTATCAACACTCTAAATGTTATAATTGATTTATAAACTTTGGAAAATAGTTTTGAATTTATTAGTGATAATAGCACACATATATTAAATTAAGCCATCACATTCAAGCTTGTATAAAGGAAATTCATTTGAATTTGAAAATCAGAGTGCATGAATTCAAATGACATACAATATTTAATGTGCTTGAAAAGAAATAATTAAATATAACCACATGATTTCATTCAGTTATACTAATCCCTAAGGATAAACAAATCAAATAAAATTATTTAAAGAAAACCAAAGCTTCTTGACACCATTTTCAACTTTATGTTTTGATTTAATTTAAGGATGTGAGGGATAGTTTGCTGATCCTAACCCATTCCCATGTTTGTAAATTAATTTGGTTTAATAAAATATAATTAGGTTAATTTTATATATTAATTAAGTTGCATTGTGTAACAAATACATTAATTAACTCTTTCAATGTTACCTTAATGTAATTAACTAAATAATCATGAGCCAACATGATATGCATATGGATGAAAAATAAATTGGCAATGATCCTAGAAAATAAAAGGGGCCTAATGTAATTAGTTCACAATTAGTAGTTCATTAAATAAAAGAACTTAATTAAGTACTCTTACGGTTTCCCCACACATGTGAATTGACCATAATTTTTCTAAATGACTTTAGGTTATTAAACACCTAACCTGATTTAATTGATTGAGATCGATGTAATTCATTTGATTTTAATTTTATTTTAATTAATTAATTCTTAATGTTAATTAAATCCATCTTAAATGAGATGGTTTAGAGAAATGATTAGAGGGAAGGCCTTATCATTTTCTTTTATTCATTCACTGTTGATTAATGATGTATGACCTTTAAATTTAATTAATTTTACTATTTGGTTAATTAATTAATTTATTAATCACACTAAGAGGTAATTAAACTCATAAATGTTGATTACCCTAATTACCTAAGCAATAATTCCCAAGAAAATTATGGGAGGTAGGGGTCATCCCATTATATCACTCTATCAAATTTGGAGTCAATTACCTAAGTAATTAAGGCTTAATTAAGCTAATTAAAATTTTAATCAAAAATTAATTAAGACTTAACAATTGTTCAAACACACCTGAAAATATTTTTAAATAAATCTCCTATGTTTTCCCTTTAAAATGAGTATTTATTTGTAAATTTTGGATTTTTCTACAAATTGTTATAATTTTCTAAAGTTTCAGCCATTAAATCAAGTAATTAAGCCTAAGCCCATTGGCGCCATGCGAATTGTTGATGTGGTGTGCTTTTCACGTGACGCCGTGAGATTGGTCACTTAAGCACGTCCAAATTAGCGCTACGTGGTTGGCAGCGGACGTGCTTTAATCTCCACCGTCCGATCTAAGATCGGATGGTGCAGATCAAACTCGTGGTTCCTTAAGGGATAAAAATGAATAAATCTAATGGATCAATCATGATCGTTCATTTCAATCATGCGGAATGGACAGTGCATGATCCATTGTCTCCCAAGTGATGAGAGACAGACACCGTCCACCTTCTGTCGTTTGATTTGAGCTCACCTAAGCTTGAATCGACTCAGGATTCAACTCACACAATCACAAGATAGATCTAAAAGGATCTATCAATCAGATTTTCTCAATATACCAAATTTTATTTTTGAAAATTCCAAACAAATTTTCACAAAATGCTCAGTTTAATGGAATTACCTTGCTAGAGCTTAAGACCAGTGGCACAATCAATTCAGGAAGCTTTGTCTAGTGGAGATGAAGCCTTGCTAATCAGCACACATTAGGATTCCATGTCGTTGATTGGAGGACCACGCTCCTCTGGCACGATGTTGATCAAACTCGAACTTCCAGTGGTCGGAGGGCTTAGGAGGTGATTCTTGCTTTCGATAGTGTGGGAAGGTGTGGGTGAGTTTGAGGAGGAGGTTTGAGTAGTTGGGTCAAAAATGAGGTTGCCCTATTTCAAGTTGAAGGTTTCTGGCAATGGGGTAGCTCGGGAGGCTTGGAGAATGCTCTAAAGATTTTGAATTCACTCTCTCAAGCTCTCTGAGGGTTCAGGTGATCATTTTGGATCAAAATGAGGGGGGTATATCCCCCTCCCTTATATCAGACGAATGGGATTTAGTCCTCAATTTTGGTCGGTTATCCACCATCTGAGGGCTGAAGTGGTCAGTGTCAACTCCACGTGGCTTAGTTTGTTTAGTGGGATGCTTGGTTGGTGGCTTAAGGTGGCATCCCTCTTGTTTAGTCCAATGGTTTTGGTTAGGTAAGAAGAGGTGGCACCTCCCTTTGGTCCATGGATGACCTAACTCACTTGGGTTGGGCTAAGCAAGTAGATCCCCATTTGGGTAAGGGAAGGCTGCCAAGGAGAGAGGAGGGTTGACTTGCCATTTTTGGGTTTGATCCCATGTGGGAGAAAAATCCAATGGGTATGGATTTTGATTGGACTTAATTTGGGTTGGCCTAGTTTGGGGCTGACCCAAGGTGAGTTTATGATGGGTTGGGTTAGGTCTCATTGGGTATTGGCTTCGTTTAAGTGGGTTTGGCTCAACTTGACCCTTATAGGTGAAATTGGGCTAGGTTAGGTTGACCAATTGATCAAATTGGGTCAAAATAAGACTTGAGTCATATTCAAATGAGTATTTGAGATGTTTTGGTTTAATTGGTTTGAGCAATTTGGCTTGAATTTGGTTTTGGCTCATTTGGATTCATGTAGGTCAAATGGGTCAAGTTGACTAATTTGACCAAAATGGCCAAATTGGCTTGGGTTAGGAGATGATTCTTGTTCAATTGGTTAATTGAAGATGATTGTAGGATTTAGTTTGAATTAATTTGGATTTGGTTTAGATTTAGGCCAATTTCACCCTTTAAGTCAATTTAGGTAAGATGAGCTAATTGGGTTTAATTGGCCAAATTGGGTTCAATTATGGCTTTGGTCAAGTTCAATAATCAATTTGGAATGAACTTGAGATATTGGTTGTAATCAATTTTAATTATATCATGATTTGATCCAATTTAGTCTTCTCGGTCAAATTGGGTCAAAGGGCCAATTGGGTTAGGTTTGGCTTAATTGATGGTAAATTCATATTCAGTCACTGATCATAGGTTGGGGTGAATCACTGGTTTTAATTAATTTGGCTTGAGTTGAAATTTGGCTTGTTTGGTTCATGTAGGTTAAGAGTGTTGACTTGGTCAAATGACTAAGTTGACTTAGTTTGACCCATTTGATGATAATTGATCAATGAAAGGTGATTGAAAATCATGATATGAGATTTTTGGTAGGCTTGGTTCAGTTCAATTTGGGTAGGATTGGAATTTAGTTCAAATAGGTCCTTTAGGTCAGGTTGGGTCTAGTGAGCCTATTGGATTTAGTTGAGTCAATTTTGGGTTGAATTGAGTTCAGTCGGATTTATATATGGATTTATGATTGATTGATAGCTTTGATTGTAATTGATTTGGGTTCAAATGGGTTTTGGATCACTTGAATATTTCAAGTCAAAAGGGTTAGGTTAGGTTTGGTTTGGCTTGATGATTGTAGATTTCATTTAAATTTGGGATGATGATTGAAGGAATATTTGATTCATGAGAAAATCAATTGGATTTGATTTGATTTGAATGGAGTTTTGGCTAAGTCCATAGGGTCAAATCATATGGCTTAAGAAGGGTTGATTTGATTTTGGATTTTTATTTAGGACATGTGAATATAGATTTCATTTATATTTGGGGAGATGATTGAAGAAATAATTGATTCATTAGAAAATAAATTGAATTTGATTTAATTTGAATGGAGTTTTGGCTTAAGTCCATAGGATCAAATCATATGGCTTAAGAAGGGTTGATTTTAGGACATGTGAATGTAGGTTGTTGACCTCACTTTTGGAGTGAGCTTTCAACTTCTTCATCTTAGACATATGACTCCTCTAGTCACTAAGAGTTCCTTAGTCTTAAGACATGTCTAATGATTAGTTGAACACTTAACCTAACGAGGAGTCCATAGGAATAGGTTATGCCTTGGGGTATTAGGAGGATTTGCCATATACCATATAGCTTGAATCCTTACTTCCTTCTTTCAAAATCAAACTTCAAAATAAAATCTTAAATCAATTTTGACTCAATTGATTTTCTCAAATCATGAATCAAATCTGCAATGATTAAAACCCATGATCAATTCCAAATCCAAAATCTTCCCTAAGCCCTTTTGATTTCATCTTATGGATTTGGCTCAAATCAAATTTAAATCAATTAAAACTCAAAAGATTTTCTTATAACCCATTTATATTCTCATTTATATTCACAAATATAAATGAAATATAGATTCAAATAACCAAAATCTTTCCTAGGACCTTTTGATTTCATCTTATGGACTTAGCTCAAATCAAATCCAAATCAGTCCAAAGTCAAAAGATTTTCTCATAACCCATTTATATTATCATTTATATTCATAATTATAAATGAAATATAAATTCAAATAACAAAAAGAAAAACTAAATTCAAAACTAAAATCCAAATCCAACTTAAATCCAACTTATACTCTTTCAAGTCAAATCCTTAAACTTAGCCAAATCATTCTCAAATCAATCTAAACCTTTAGATTTTCTCTTCAAACAACCACTCCTTCAATAACATGCCTACATATAAACATAAACTTCATTCATCAAACCAAAATCAAACTAACCCAAATCAAACCCATGTTCATCCTTTGAACTTGAAATTATCAAATAAATCAAAATCCATTTGACTCCAAATCACTTGCAATTGGATATATATTTCAATCATAAGTCCATATGTGAATTCAACTAAACTTGAATTAAGCCTTGATCAAGCCAATTGACTCACTTAGGCTCACTTGGATCAAAGTGACCTAAAGGACCTTTTTGAGCCAAATTCTAATCCAACCCAAATTGGATTGAACTAAGCCCATCTAAACCTCACATTGCGAGCAACAATCATCATAGGATGATCAATCATTCAAATTGGATCAAATCAAGTCAAACCTAGCCTTTGACTAAGTCAACACTTAGCCCAAATGAAACCCAAATTAGCCAAAATCCACCATAAGATAAATTGATTGAAATCATTGATCTAAATCAATCCATAATCAATGATTGAACTTGACCAAGCCATCGATTGAGCCAAACTAAGTCTAATTGACCACTTGACCTAAGTTGACCCAAGTAGACTAAAAAATTCAAAATGGGTCAAATCTTGATTTAAGCCAAATTGATTGCAACCAATGAGTCAAATTCATGCTAAATCACTTGTTGAACTTGGCCAAAGCTTTGGTGGCCAGACTAACAGCCCAGTTGATCATGAACCAAACTTGAAAGGTAAAATCAACTTGAAATTAAACCAAACTAAAAGTAATTGAAACAAAAGCTTACAATACATTTCAAATGATCAACCAAGCCTAAATCAACTCTTGACCTAACCTAGTTGGGTTAAATGAGTCAAATTGGTCAACTTGACCTGTTTGACCTAAATGAACCAAAACTAAAAATAAACCAAATTGAACCAAACCAATGATACCCATAGGCTCCAAATGATCATTTGAACTTAACCTAACCCATGGTTTGACCCAATTTGACCAATTGGTCAACCTAACCTAATTTGACCTAATTTGACCTAAATGGGTCAAATAGAACTAATTCAAACCAAATGGACTCTAAATCACTTGAAATTTGGCCCAACCCACTTTTGAATCATTTCAAATCTGCCCAAATCAAAATCAAGTCTAAATGATCATTTTATCCTTAGGTCAAAGGGTATCCTATGACCAAATTCACTTGGAATTTGGCCAATTCTTTCTCAATGCCACTTGGCATCCTCCTAATGGTCCACATGGTCACTAAGGGATGTGGTGAATTTGACCCAATCACTTTAGGTCAGCCATGACCTAAGCAAAGGCCAAACTGACCCCTCCAATGGGAATTAACCACTTGGATCACCCCATACACTCACCTAACACATGGGCACTCCCTCTCCTCCATGCCTCTGCCTAAAATAAATCACATGGAGTGCCTAATAGCCTAAACCAATCAATCAGTCGGAGTAATTGAGCTAAAATGACAAAGGTAGTCTCGACCATCTGATCCAAGGAGGGGGAGATATACTCCCCTCATTTCAATTAAAATTAGAGACATTGAATTCGATTGAGCCCTAGGGATCAAAAGCAAGCTTTTACAAACTTCCCAAGCCATTTCCAAGCCTCATCAATTTCTCTTCTTGGATTTCTTCAAAGCCAAAATATGGGAGATCCAAATCAATTCCAACTCATCCAATTCTCCACTAAACCCTAATTAAACTTACAAGCACCATCAAGGCACCTGTCGAGCTCAACCAAGTTGTTCCCCAAATCACCAAGCCACGGAAATGAGGACATCGATCAAAGCTGATTTCCATTGAAGGGGAGCTTGGTCAAGCTAGCAATCCACTTCAAATCAAGGCTTGATACTTTCAACAAGGCTTCATCTCCACTTGATGAAGCTACCTCCTCCGTTAGAAGCACCGGTGATAGCCTCCGACGAGGTATTGCTCAAAATCGATCTTAAGTTAAAAAATGCTTGGTCCTTTATAAAGGGAATTGTAATCCCATTAGATCTTAGCCATTGGATCTCTTGCTTATGCCTCCCCGAAGGTGTGGGGTGAGTTTGAACTCCATATGAGCTCGGGTGAGCTCGGATCAAGCGATGATACCCGGCATCTATCTCACCGCTCGGGAAGATAGATCACACCACACATTACGTGATTAGAATAGCGGTTGTTATTAGATCGCTTTAAGCATAAATCATGGGATTAATCACGCCATCATCTCGATCAGGACCCATGGAGAAAGCATGTCCACTGCCAATTGACGCAGTAATGGATGTGACAACTTAAATAGCCTATCCCATCATGCTACATGGAAAGTGTGCCATGTTAGCCGCCATGTGGCCTGACAGGATTAGGGGGTTTAATTAGCTTAATTAATTCATTTTTAATGCTGAAACTTCCAAAATTAATAACTAATTCTAAAAAAATCCAAAAAAATACAAACTCAAGTTCATTTTAAAAATAATTCAAAGGGGAATAATATAAAATTAAGTTTAACTGATTTTGAACAATAACCTTCACTCAGTTTGGGTTTTATTGGGAATGTAATTAGACTAATTACTTCTAAATTTCTTCAGCAATTAATTTCAAATTTTCTAGGGTTAATTAGTGGGATGACCTCTGCTTCCCATGATTTTCTTGAAATTTATTGTTGGATTAATTAGGGTAATTTCTTGTTTCATCTCTATTCATTTTATTAATTAATTAAATGATTAATTAACCTATTAAATGGGTCAAATTCATTAATTAAGCTTGTTAATCATCTTGAAATAGTGAATGGACTTAGGGAATAAGATTAGGATTTCTTCTCCAATCTTTTCCCATAAGTTTATTTCATTTGGATAAACACTTAATTAATTTGCAAATTGATTAATGATTTCATCACTTCATTAAATTGCCTAATTAACTAAACTCAAAATAAAATTATTTCAGAACTTAATCATCTTAATCTTGGGTAGACTCTTAGGTGTTCAATAACCTAAGAGACTTCAAAGGAAATTATAATCAAACTACATGTGTAGGATGGTTATGAAAGTACTTAATTAAACCCTTTAGCATAATTAATCAATAATTTTGAGAAAATTACATTAGGCCCCTTTATTCTTTATGTGCATTGCTGATTTAAATTTCATGTGGTTTTCATATTTATCATATTATATAATTGGAATGGTTAATTATATTAAAGTGGTGTAGGTAAGGGATAATTAATGAATTTAATTCACACCTTAACCTAAACAAAACATAAAATCTACCTAATTGTTCTAAAAATTAAACTAAACCAATTCACACATGGGAGAAATGGGTTAGGACTAGCAAACTCTTTTCATACTTTCTAAGTCAAATCAAATTCAAAAAAATAAAATTCTCCTTAAAGAATTTTGATTCACTTTAAATGATCTTATTTTATAGGATTGTCTTTAGGAATTAATTATGCTGAATGAAGTCATATGCTTACATCACTTTATTTCTTTTCAAGCATGCTAAATATTGTTTGCCATATGAAGTCATGCATTCATATCTTTTAATCAATTAAATAGAATATTTCCTTTTATGTCAAATTGCATATTTTGGCTAAAGTTAAGAACATGAGTGGCTATTATCACTATTAAATCAAAAATTATTTTCAAAACCTATAAATAAAAAATTATAAATGAAATGATGCTACTTATAAGTACTTATAAGCTTGCATGTGATTATAGCATAAGATGTGTTTTTATGTTATTTTCTTCTCTTCTCTTAACATGGACTTGTATAGAATTTGCAAAGTGTATAGTTTATTTGAAAAGAATACAACACTTGCTTAAATCTATTATTATGCACTCCTATGTTATGACTTAAGAAGGATCCTTACATTACACATGTAAATTATACAACCAAATCAAATATAAAAATATTTTGCATGATTCTTCATCCATTTATTTATTTTTGTACATTTAAATGTATTTAAAAAAAGTTGTATATTGGTCTAGACATCCTAGGGTTGCGAGGATTTAAGTAGCCCTAAGTAGGTCTTGCACCTTACACCCCTAGTGTAGAAATTAATGGTGTTGTACCTACTTATGTCTTTTATACATATGGATGCGCATTTTATTAATGGATAAGAAATCCCCCTTTTCTACATAATAAAAACATGCATTCATGGAATATCCAAATTTTCTTAAGCAACAACTCTTTGCATTCATCATTAAGGTGTGCTAAAATTTGCATTGCATGTATAGGTGTGCTTAGGATTATTCATATGCATGGTATACATGGTGGAAAGAAATAAATGATTGTGTGTTATGTGATAGCAATTCACCTTAACTAATCCTAAGATGCCTTTCTTATTGAATAGGTTTATTTAGAGCAAATCTAAACTTAGGGTTAATTAAAACACATAATAAAACCTTCATTAAAGAAAAATCATTAATGAATCTGCCTTAGAAGTTACTTAAGGTAGGGATGAAAGAGAACTTATTTTCTCTTCTCTTCTCTTTATAACTTTTAGTGACTAAATGTAGGTTCATTCAAACCAAATCAAATCATCAAATAAAATTGACAAATCAACTAAATCACTTAAAATGAAACTACCCTCTAAGTTGAATCCTTCACACATAGAAAATTCCAACCTTAAAGCTTAGCTAAGACATGCCACACAAGCCTTAAATGGAACACACATTAGGCTAACTCACCATTTCTAGCTCTATGTTAGGGCGGTGCATGGTTTGATGCCTGATTTTATTTTGTGATGTAATATTTTAGGGATGTTATGGTGCATGTCGTGATATGATGATAGGATGATTTTTTAGTCTATGGATTATGCATAAGGCTATAATAAAAATATAAATGCTTTTATTGTGCAAGTTACTTATACCCCTAAGCATGATCCAAACTAGGACAGGTGGACTTGGTTATCCATGTGTGGGGTGCTAAGTCTAAATTATTCCTATAACTTCCTGGGTTGTGTGGTTTGTTTAGCTAATTTCTATTTTACATGTTTAGTTAGATTTATCTTTCCCATTTTGATGTAATTTTTATAATTAATATTTGGAATGAACGTTATGGTGGAATTAAGGTGAACATTGGTCATAAGACCAAGTCTTATGCACCATGTGAAGCCTTGGAGCAACCATATCCCAACTAACCAAAATGAAGAAAGAAATGAAGAATGAAATGAAGAAATGAAGAATGAAGACCCCCACAATATAAATTCATTTTAATTATAATCATTCATTTGTAATGGTTGTATAAGGAGGCTTAGGCTACCCATTTTCCTTTTCAGGTTTGTGCGGTGGAGCCTGACCACATCGGCCTCTTACTCTTTTGCGCTAGCTTTACAAAATTGTTTGATGTTTGTTTAGCTTGTGCATTAAAAATGACATAATTTTTCTAGTTTATTAATTATTTGATGGTTGTTGAATGGCCTAGATGTGATCAGACTCTTAGAAAAAAATAAATTTTCTATCCAATTAATCAACTTAAAACTAAAATTAAACAATTCATAATGTCACCTAAAGCTAAGGGCATAAATCAAGATAATAAAAGATTTAGCAAACCCTTAGTGGATGTTGTATGTCTCACATTATGCATAAATCATATTGCTTCACTCTTGCTATTGGAGGGCTTCTATCTTTGCTAGAGAAAATGACTTGACCTTTGAGAGCCATGGTGGAAACAAACCTTCTTCTTTCTGATTTTGGCCCATAATCTATCTTCCATGCATTAGGCATATGAAATCTCATACCCTGTGTCAAATAAAAATGTCCAAAAAAATGAAAATAAAACTTTATAAAATTTACATTAGATTAAGTCGTTATTCATGCCCTTTATGATCTAGTCTCTTTGGGAGTGTGTTTAAGGATTTAGTCTCCTTTTAAAATAAATAACAGCCTAGCTATCTTGCAAAGCATAAGACTTGTTTACATGTATTTAAAATTGTAGGAGGAGTTAGTTGGCGGCCACCCCCAAGCGGTTGTAAGTCCAACAGTTGGGTGATTTATTCTCTCTTGTGGAGGTAAACCATATACCTATTTTCCCCTTAGATTTATGCCATGCATTGGCCCTCACCAAAGCTCCCTATATTTAGGATCCAAGGTCATTGTTTCCCTTTATGAGCTACAAGCATAAATCTTCACCTCTTAGGCATTTTTATGATCTTATATTATAGAATTGTAAGCCATAGATTTCTAATAAAAATTTAACTCCTTCTCAAATTTCAAAAATATAAAGCCCAACATAGATAACTTGGGATGCTTGCTAGTTTTCTAGCATCATGAGCATCCCTCTCTCTCCCTTTGGTTTGATAATAACTCCCTCCATTTTGATCAATCCCACTTGATTTTTTCTAACTAATTTATTGATAGCCTATCTTTGAAATATTTGGACAATGATCATTTATCTTAATGAGTATTCTTAAGAAATCTCATTCCTTAAGATGTAATTAACTATGGGGCTTGCCTCCATACTTAACGACCCAGGTTTAAAATAAATTCTACTTTACTTTTCCATGTAAAGTGGTAAAGATCTCTACATTCAAGACTCATTGTCTTAGGATTATTAGGTGATTAGGTCTTGTATAATGGTAACTTCCATCTCGAGATAGTATATCATTTCTCAATCTCGTAATCGATCACAATATATCTCTGGACTACGTGGTGTCCTAACAATATACAACAATTTTATTTTTCAAATTCCCAAAGTTTGAGAAATAAAACACCATAGATTTTTTTGACGACTCCGCTGGGGATGGTTCCTCGTTCCATCTTTGGTAAATGATCATTGTCTCCAAGTGTCGATAGTGGATTTACATTTTATATGAATCCGAGACTATCCTTCTTTTCTGTTGGCACTTAGTTTATTTCATTCTTAAGCTAAGCTAGCCAACATCCTTTAAGGTTTAGGAACTCACTCCATGCAGGTCTTAAACCCTTGTTGGGTCCTCCAATAGGTGAAAATAAAATTTTAATAAAAAGTGATTACTAAAAACCTTGTTGAACCTCCTTACCATTTCTATGGTAAGGAATGGTTCACTCTTAAAATAAAGAAAAATAAATCCTTTATAAAATCATCTCTTTCCAAAAAGCACTTTTCCAAAAAAAATTTACATATTAAAATACTTGCATAAAATAACCTCATCTAACAATCTTCAAGATTGTTACATGTAGGATCTTTTCAAAAATCGAAGCCAGGATCATCTTTCAAAAAGCACAATTGAACATCCTCATTCAATATACTTAAATTTATTGAATGAAGATTTCATTTCCAAAAATAAAATCAAAATCATCTTTAAAAAAAGCACAAATGAACATCCTCATTCAATATACTCAAATTTATATAAAATTTATTTAATGAAGATTTCATTTCTGAACAAAATCAAAGTCATATTTCAAAAGCACATATGAACATCCTCATTCAATATACCCAAGCTTATTGAATGAAGATTTCATTTTCAAATAAAATCAAAAATTATCTTTTCAAAAAGCACACATTTGAAAATGAAAATCCTCATTCAATATACCCAAATTTATTGAATGAATATTTTATTTCCAAATAAAATCATATCATAAAATTAAAACTCCATTTCAATATATCTCACATATGTTGAAGTTGGAATTTCTTTCTTTTCAAAAGTACAAATTTGAGAATAAGCCTCTTCATCCAATATATCCAAATATGTTAGATGGAGGTTTTATTTTCAAATAAAATCACACCATTTGAAATTCAACTCAACACATTCCACATGTGTTAAGTTGGAATTCCCCACTTTAAAAAGGCAATCATCATACACAAAAATTTCATCTTTGAAAAATAAAACATGTTTCACTTCCATTTTACATACCCAAATTTGTTAAATGGAAATCTCATTTGTAAAAGTCATAAAAATCAAAATACATTGGAATTCCATTTGACATACCCAAATTTGTCAAATGAGAATTTCATTTTTCAAAAAGAAAATTGAAAATAAATTAGAGTCTATTTAACATACCACATTTGTTAAATAGAAACCCCAACTTTCAAAAGGCAAAACCAAAACACATTTGAACCTTATTTAGCAAACACAAATTTGCTAAGTAAAGTTCTCATTTTCAAAATCAAAACATCAAAATCAAACACATTTAGCATACACAAATTTGCTAAGTAAAGTTCTCATTTTCAAAAAAAAAAAAAAATCAAAACATCAAAATCAAACTCATTTGGATACTTTATTACGCATATCAAAATTTTCTAAGTAAAGATCCTATTTTTAAAATCACAAAAATCAAACACATTTAGATCGTTTATTTAGCATACCCAAATTTACTAAGTAAAGATCCTCTTATCAAAATCACAAAAATCAAACACATTTGGATCCTTTAGTTAGCATACCAAAATTTGTTAAATAAATACCCTCTTTTCAAAGAATCACAAAAATCAAAGATATTTGGATCCTTTATTTAGCATACCCAAATTTAATAAGTAAAGATCCTCTTTTCAAAATCGCAAAAAAAAAACACATTTGGATTCTTTATTTAGCTCTCCCAAATTTGCTAAGTGAAGATCCTCTTTTCAAAATCACAAATCTTTACTTAGCATACCCAAATTTGCTAAATAAAGTTTTCATTTTTCAAAAATAAAAAATCAAACACAATTGGCCTCATACCCAAATTTGCTAAGTAAAGACCTCATTTTTAAAAAAAATCAAAATAAAGACTCAAATACATTTGGACTTTATTTAGCATACACAAATTTAGTAAGTAAATATTCCATATCCGAAATCACACATGACTCACATCATGGGCAAACAAGCAAAAGAAGAAGAAAATTATTTTCAAACAACTCATTTAGCATACCCTAATTTGCTAAATGAGTAATTCTCAATCAAAATCAATTGACCCTCTATTTAACATACTCAATTTTGTTAAATAAAGGGCCCCCAAATATAAAAAATCAAATTCAAATATGAACCAATGGAAGCATCGAAAATCTCTTCAAAATATTTGAACCCGTTTTCAACATACACAAATTTGTTGAAAATGAATTCTAAATTCAAAATCTCTTCTCTAATTCTAAATTCAAAATCTCTCTCCTAAATTCAAAGAGCCCCACTTAACATATTCAAATTGTTGTGTGTGGGTTCAAATTCTAAAGCAAAGTAAGATAGAAAATTTGATTTGAGTTTGTTTTCAAAAAGTATAGAATTTTAACTTAGTTTTAGTCAGTTTTTCCCAAGTTCAGTACAAATGGATGCTCAGAAGTATGTCTTCACTTTCCCCTTTGGGATGGATTTGGCCTTGGATCGGGTCAGCCTCCCTCAAACTGACTTTGCCCATTTGATAGACTTTGGCTGAGGATTCGAGGTGGCTAGGATACTTGTGAGGGGGAAACCCTCACCACCATCAGTAGGAGTGTGGTGATTGGGAAGAAGCCAGTCATCCATGTTGAGATGCTTTCAGATTCTAAATTTCCCTCACTTAAGAGGAAGGTGGTGGAAGTTCCCACAACAGTTGTAGCTCCGGTGCGTGTTCAGTTGTTCTCACTTGCCCATCACGTACCCACTTGGCTTCTTCCAGGGGAAGGCGCCAGCTTCGGATAGTCTCCCCCTTTGAGATAGGGTCTAGTTCCTGTACTACATCTCCTGTCAAAACTCAACATTAGAAAGATCGCATGATAAAACCATGGAGATGGAGGCAGTCTCTCAGGTTGCAGTAGAGGAGTCACCTAGGATAGTTTCTCCTCTAATTACACAAAAAATGTTTCATCCTCTTTCTAAATCTGATGGAGAGGAAGATGTTAGGAGGTTTACAGTGTTGCCTCCACCGACAGTTCACTATGAGGCACTTATTAGAGATAGGAGAAGGTCCTATGCTTGCCTTAGGATAGTTCTATGCAAAGTTGGCAGGGCTTCTAGATGATCAGAGTCCAAAGCCGAATTTGATCTACATGATCATTCCTCGGGGTGTATCTGAGATGATCAGGGGGCGAGACACATGCTTATGATTTACTATTGGATGTTGCACCATGCTCTTAGATTATCTGAGCTCATGTCACCAAGGAGAGCTCCTGAGAGATTGTGTCCATCACACACCATTCCATCTATATCTTCTACCATCTGCGCATCAGGAAAGTGATCAACAAGAGATCCCATTTCATCATCTCTAAAGTGAGGTGCTCCGCGACCTCTTCTTCGCCGGTGAATAATGAACCTGGTGGCATCATTCGTGTCATGATCACCAACCATTTTAGTAGATCATGGACATAGCGAGAGGAGAAGGAGTTCGGTTTCCCCGATAGATCCTCCCAAAACTCCATGGCGATGATAACTTTGAGCATGTATCCTCCAGTAAGCATAGCCCTCACAAGATCAGTATTCTGGTAGTAGGGGAGGTTAGATGTATCTTTGTTCATGAACATGATCCCATGATTAGCTTTTGTGCATAGTTGGAGCTCCAAGATATGGTATCTCACCAGAAGTTGGAAATACTCGGGTATGATTGGTCTAACCTAGAGGAACAAAAGGTTAGCTTTGATCCCAATGAAGATTATTTATTGGAAGACTTCGCAGAGCTGTATATGGTTGACATTAAGGGTTCCCTCATTCGGGATCACCAAAGTTTGGAAGGTGTTGTGGCCAAATAGGATGACACTATTGACCCAACTCACCTCCTTCAAAATAGAAGGATGAATGACAAGATGAAGAAAGATTGAAGATTTGCTAGTGAACTAGCACTTGAGAATCAAGCTCTAGACATCCTACCATTATGGGTGTCGACTGAGTTATTGCATGTCTTGGATCAACCTAAGAGTTCATCCGGTAGAGTAGGCGACACTAGCTAGTAAGGGTGACGTACCTCCATACAATAAAAAATATATTAAACTCATGGTTGAATAACAAGTGAGAGAAGTGTTGGTGCATGCCTGAGGTGATTCATCGATTCTAAAGGGTAGATCTTACCCAGAGGAATTCTAAGCTATCCAACATCCTAAGGGTTTTGTGCCTCCTCTCAAGAGTTATGATGACAGCAAAAACCCACGGCAACATATAGCGCACTTCAAGGCCAGTTGTTACAACGCTAGTGGTAGTGATGCAATATTATTCCATCTTTTTGTCAGCAGTTTAACAGGCATAGCCTTTGATTGAAACTAATAGTTTGACTCCAATAGTTGAGCAACTCTTTATTAAGAGGTTTGATGGAGCTCAGTGAAGGGCAACTGTGGGCGATCTCATTGGAGTATAACAACACTCCAGTGAGTCTCTCATTGATTATATTCTCAGATGACACAATTTGAGTATGAAATGCGAACCACAGCTATCTGAACAACATGCCATTGAAATTCTAGTAAAGAATATTCATGGCTCGTTCGCCTTCATGATCAAAGGTTTCACTATCAAGATATTTGAGAAACTAATCAACAAGACAGCTAGTCTGTAAGGAGAGGCTAAATAGTTGCTTTTTCAAGATCAATCATCAAAGCCAAATCTATAGAAAGGCTATGGAAAGAAGCTAGGGGTAGTTGCAGCGTTGGATAAGGGGAAGCAACCGGCCAGAGATCAGTATGAGAGACCTCATGCTCCACAGTCGTCGCTTCCACCTCCTCCTTACCCTGCTGCCACCACCAACCTCACATCTACCTTCCCTCAATCATTCTTCACAATAGTGGTACACATACATACCTTTCATCCACCTCTTTTAGATAAATTAAACAAACCTTATTCTTTTAAGAGGGAGGTAGTCAAGAAAATCTTTAAGAACCTCTTAAAGAAACCTAATTTTGAGCTACTCTAGGCTGGGGAGAAGTGGGCAGAGCAATGATCCCACCTTTTGCCCCATGCTTGGCCATGTTTTGGAGGATTGCTTTACATTTAAGGGTGGAGCATAGCTAGGTGCGTCATAGTTATCCCTAAGGAATATCTAGTGGAATAACCATCCAGTTCTGTTAGGGTAATCCTTGGGGATACATGTGATCCTCTCAAAACAAAAGAAGGTTAGGATATCTCTTTATCCCAAACCTCTAGAAAGATTATTTCAAAAATTAAGAAACTTTCCTTATAGGTGTCTGAGGCAGCTCGAACCTCTAACATCAAAGAAGATTTGCAAGTTTCTAAAGACAACTTGGAGAAAGTGGGAGCTCAGCGGCCATAGGCCATACCATGATAGCTAAGCAACCATGCCGACCTCCATTTCATTTATTACTACTTTACACTTCTACACTCTTCTTCTAGTATACATCTTGTATCGGCAGATGAGGGCATAAAATCTCTCACCCCACTTACTTTACTAGATTTCTACTATGTACCTCCTTCTAAATATAAGAAATCGAGGAATAAAGTTAGTTTGAATTACATCTGTGTCACTTCTGATGGGTTACCTAACTCTACTTTTTTAGAAAACTCTTCAAGTATTAATAATAATTATAACAACTCCGATCAACCTCTTTCTGATTTAGAAAAGGACTTTCTTTTTTTGAATACTATGGGTTTACCTCTTGAGATAGACTTGGAATCATCATTAGAGGGTCCTATAGGCGTAGGTGAGCACGGCGGTAGAATCTTCCACTAAATCACCACAAGAGATCACCAAAGTTAACCTCGTGGCAAGATTCTTCCTCCTGAAGCACCTCAAATAAGGAAAATAAGTCAGTACTAATGACTAAGAAGCCCTCCGGGATGCTCCACCATGGATATTATTGTGGAGGATCAAAGTTGATTACAATGTCCTCGCTCACTTAAGAAAGTTGCCAGCTAAGTTAAGCATATATGATGCCCTTGTCTTATCCAAAGAGATGAGGGAATCACTAATTAAGGCCCTTCTTGATCCAGAGATATGCTTAGCTCAAATGACTGTTGTTGGAGAGGAGACACATTATTCAAGAGAAGCCCAAGGAGTCACATTCACAAATGAAGACCTTCTTATGGGGGATGTGGAGCAGAACCGTCACCTCTACATCACAATGGATATGGGTAGATTCAGACTTTCTAGGGTTTTGGTTGATCTAAATGTATTGGTAAATATTATGAGTGTAAAGACCCTTGCCTATTTGAGGATTGGCATCTTTAAGCTTCGAGGAGATCGAATGATGTTGAGAGGATTCAATGAAGAGGGTGAGAGGGCTTTAGGCTCCATAGTATTACCTTTGGAAATAGGTGACTGGAAGACTGAAGCCAAGATTTATATAATTGATTCAAATACATCATTCCTTTGCTTTGCTTTGGATACTAGAACAAAATGATTCCATCCTCCTTCATAAGTGCATCAAGTTTCGAAGGGATGGAATCAAATACTATGTCAAAGGAGTGAAAAACCATTTTCAATTAGAGAAGTTGAGATATATGAAGATGCGACCTACTATCTCCCTTAAAATCAAAATATATTTTCTCGTGAACTTGGTCAAAATTCAAATACAAAAGAAAAAAAGAAAAAGAAGAAAAAGAAAAAAAAAGAAAAAGAAAAGAAAAATGAAAGTACAAGTGAGCGAGAAAAGGATATCGAGGAAGAGGTAGAGGTGCATGTTACATTCCACCTATAGTTCATTCCACCATACAGACATATGGGTAGGATGACTCGACCTCAGGGTAGAGAGGCGAACACAGGCAATTCAGGTGTAAGCCCCCCTAGTTGGCCACCACCCAATAGAGGTTATGTTCCAGTTCACAGCAGTACCCCTACTATTCACATAGACTTGGAATCCAGCTTGGAGGGTGAGTCTCATACCAGCCAACCCCTTTTAGCAGGTTTCATTGGAGGTGACACTCGAGCTAGATAGTGATGAAGACTAGGCCTCTAAGCAAAGGATGAATGTATTCGAATCAGATTAATGTAAAACTATTAGGCAGCAGTTGGGAACTTTAGCTCTAATCTCACTTTCTTCTTAAAAAGTTGAAGGTTTAGTAGTTAAGGAAGCCCCTTGGTCTTCCATTGATGTCAAGCCAAAGAGATTCCTATTGGGATCATCATCTTCAAGTCCAGAACCTAATGTAGAACTTAAGGATAATTCATATAAATATTTAATGGAATTGCTTTTTGATTAGTACTCGCCTTGTGTTCATAATCTTGCAAAGAAAGATTTGATTCCTTATACATAGTCTTGGCATAAGATAGAGTATTTTGAGAAGCTATGGAAAAACAAAGGTAGAGATACACAATCCAGACCAAGACTATGATTCGGTACATCGAGTCCAGTCGATGACGATGATTATTTCTTAGTTGTCACCAAACATCTGAAATTTGATAGGTTCTTCTCAAACCACACTAACTCTTATGGGGATTTGTGTTTACAAACTTCAGATAATCTTGATGATCTTTAAATCAAAGATGTACCTCCATAATTTGAAGAGGAATTTCATTCAACAATTGACAAGCTCAAAGAAATCAACCTCAGGATAGAAAAAGATCTACATCGTACATACATCAGTTCTCTACTAAACGAAGAAAAAAACTTATGACTTAGTTAAGTTATTGATTGAGTTTAAGGACTTCTTTGCATGGATATATAAAGAGATGCCTGGATTATCTTTTGATATAGTAGTCCACAAACTAATAATAGACCATAATGCTAACTCTATCATGCAAGCTCCTAGATGCATGCGATTAGAAATGAAACAATAGGTCATTTCTGAAGTCAAGAAACTGATTAATGCTGGTTTCATCAAGAAAAAAAATACCCTACCTAGTTAGCGAGTGTCATGCCAGTTAAAAAAAGAATGACCAAATTCACATATGTGTCAATTTTAAGGACTTAAACAAGGCATGTCCTAAGTATGAATTTTCACTTCCTATACTAGAATTAATGGTGGACATCGCCTCATCTCATGTAGTATTCTCTTTCATGGATGGGTTATATGGCTACAATTAAATTAAGATGACCCCTGAGGATGAAAGAAATACTACTTTTTGAACCCCGATCAAAATCTATTGTTAAAAGGTCATGCCTTTCAGCCTTAAACATGCCAGTGCTACATACCAGCGGGCCATGGCTCAGATCTTCAACGAACTCATTTATCATCAAGTTGAATGCTATGTTGATGATCTAGTAGTCTGTAGTGTTTATTTCATCTTCATATAAATGATGTTAAATGAAGACAAAAATAAAAATGCTTTTGGTCGGACACCATGTAGATCCATAGATGTTCTTATTAGGGTGACTAGGTACAACAATGAGGAATGATGTATTATCTCAAGAGACAAATGTCACCATCCTACAATGGACCTAATCACCTTAATAAGGACTCCTAAGGATGATGGGTCTTCAAATGTACATGAGATTCTTCCCCTACTTTTCATGGAAAAGAAAAGCAGGGTTTATTTTAAACTCAGTTCGTTAAGTTCCCTATGGTGGCAAGCTCCCATAGTAATTACATCTTAAGAATGAGATTCCTTAAGAATACTCTCGATTAAGGTAAATGATCATTGTCTCTAAAAATTTCAAAGATATGATTATCAATCAATTGGTTATTTTTGGAAGATCAAATGGGATTGATCAAAAGGAGGGAGTTAAAAGGGAGATAAGTAGAGATGCTCATGATGACTAGAGAGCATCCCAAACTGTGCTATGGTTGGGCCTTATATTTTTGAATTTGAAGAGAATTATTATTTGAGTTGAAGTTTTATTAGAAGCCTAGGACTTATGATTCCATAATACAAGATCATGGAAATGCCTAAGAGATGAGAATTTATGCCTATAACCCACAAAGGGAAGTAGCAATCTCTAAACCTAAATCTAGAGAGCTTCGGCAAGAGCCAAGGTACGACCTAAATCTAAGGCGAAAATGGGTATATAGTTTACCTCCACAAGAGAGGATAAACTACCCGAGTGTTTGGACTTACAATCACGTGAGGGTGGCTAAATTTGGCCTTGGGTTGGATTTGGCTAACTAAAACCCATTGGGTCATGTGCACCACCCACCTTAGTGTCCAAATGATCCACTAGGAGGATGCCAAGTGGTCTTGAGAATATGATCAAATTCTAAGTGCATTTGATCATAGGTTACCCTTTGACCTAGGGTAAAATGGTCATTTGGATTTAATTTTGATTTGGGAATATTTGGAATGATTGAAAAATGGGTTGGGTAAACTTTTAAAGAATTTGGAGTTTATTTGATATGATTTGGCTCATGTTGACCCATTTAGGTGAAAATGGGTCAACTTGGGTCAAGTTGAACAATTAGTCAAATTGGGTCAAGCTAAGGGTTGGGTCAAGTTCATATGACCATTTGGAGTGGTTTTGTATCATTGGTTTGGTTCAATTTGATTTATATTTGATTTTGAATTATTTGAGTACACTTAGGTTAAATGGGTCAAGTTGACCAATTTGATCGATTTATCCCAATTAGGTTAGGTCCTGAGTTTGTCTAGGTTTGGTTGGTCATTTGAAATGTTTTTAAAGCTTTTGTTTCAATCAATTTTGGTTTGGTTTGATTTTAGCTTGATTTGACCTTTTAGGACAAGTTGTGTTCATGGTCAATTGGGATAGGTTGGGTCTAGTTGGCCAATTGAGGCTTTAGTCAAGTTCAACAAGTGATTTAGAATAAATTTGACCCATTGATTGCGATCAATTTGATTTAGATCAAGATTTGACATATTTTGACTTTTTAGGTAAACTTGGGTCAAGTGGCCAATTGGGCTAGGTTTGGCTCAAATGATGACTTAGTCAAGTCCAATCATTGATCATGAATTAGTTTTGATCAATGGTTTCAATCAATTTGGACTATGGTAGATTTTAGCTAGTTTATGTTTCATTTGGTTAAGTGTTGACTTGGTCAAAGGCTAGGTTTGACTTGGTTTAACCCAATTTGAGTGATTGATCATCTTATGATGATTGTTTCTCACAATGTGAGGCTTAGATGGGCTTAGTTCAATCCAATTTGGGTAGGATTAGAATTTGGCTCAAAAAGGTGCCTGAGATCACTTTGGGTCAAGTGAGCCTTAGTGGGTCAATTGACTTGATCAAAGCTTGTTTCAAGTTTGGTTGAACTCACATATGGACTTATGATTGAAATATAAATCCATTTGCTAGTGATTTTGAGTCAAATGGGTTTTGATTTATTTGATAATTTCAAGTTCAAAGGATGAACATGGGTTTGATTTGAGTTTGAGTTTTGAAATTGGTTTTGGTTTGATGATTAAAGTTTATGATTGAATTTGGTTTATGATTGAAGGATTGATTGTTTGAAGGGAAAAATCTAAGGGCTTGGATTGATTTGAGGTTGATTTTGCTAAGTTCAAGAATTTGACTTGAAAAGGTATATGATGGTTTTAAGTTAGATTTGGATTTGAGTTTTGAGTTTGGTTTTGGTTATTTGAATTAATATTTCATTTATATTTGTGAATATAAATGAGAATAAAAATGGGTTATGAGAAAATCTCTTGAGTTTGAAGTGATTTGAATTTGATTTGAGCTAAGTCCATTAGATGAAATCAAAGTGACTTAGGAATGATTTTAGATTTGGAATTGATCATGGATGTCAATCATTTGGAATTGATTCATGATTTGAGGAAATCCATTGGAATTTATTTATGGTTTGAGAAAATCAATTAAGTTGGAATTGATTTAAGATTTGATTTAAAATTGAAGTTGATTTGAGTTTGAAGTTGATTTAGATTTAAGAAAAATCAATTAAGTTGGAATTGATTTGAGTTTGAAATTGGTTTAGATTTGGTGTTTGTGTGAATTTGAGGTTGATTTGAATTTGAAGTTTGACTTGAAAGATGAAAGTAAGGTGCAAGTTTTCTTCAAAGCATGCTGGGCAGGTTAAGTGTTCACTAAGTGTCTTAAGGAACTCTTAGTGTCTAAGAGGAGTCCTAAGATGGAGAGGTTGAGAGCTCTAAAAATGAGGTCAACAAAGGGCACCCAATAGGGTAACAAGCGTTTGGTGTTGACCCAGGCGATCAACACAAGATCCAAGCACTATGAAATGATCAAGAGCTTAGTGCAATGTGACTCTACTCATGTTAACAACATAAGAGAGTGAAGGAGGAATCCACTAGGGACTGTGTATGTGAACCTTCAACTAGGAAAAGATGTTCAAGTCATCCACTTGGGGATAAGAGGTTTGATTTGATTGGTGTCTCGTTGGGGAGAAATTAAATTTGATTTGTTTATTTAGGATTTTTTGCTCCACCAGGGATGAAAAAGTGAACTGTCCAGTAGGGGAGCAAGTTCAAGTCACCCACTAGGGAGAAGAGGTTGTGAAATTTGCTAGGCAATTAGAATTCGGGATCCATTGGGGATGAAAAGATTTGCATCTCACTAAGGAGAAGCAGATGATTTGTTTGATTTGATTATTTTGATTATTTGATTGTTTGATTATTTGATTTGACTCCACTAAGGGAGGTTGAGTTGGATTTATTTTGTTTATTTAGTTTGACTCCACCGAGGGAGGAGTATTGAATTTGTTTCAGATTTTTTAAAATTTTTTAGATTTTGAGATGGACCCTGTTGGTTTGCGATGGATCGCACTAAGTAGGGGTCATGTTGGCCTTGATCTAGCTCAGATTTACCAGTCCAAAGGGGTTGTCTACCAACCACACATTAGGACTGTCCAACCAAAGGAGTGCCTTTTGGTGTGCATCAGCTATACTTAGGAAGAAAGCATAGTAAACTTGCATCCTCCAAAGTAGGGATCAGTTGCTGGGGTGATCCATTGGCGAGAAATGGATTGAACCCTTGTTGAGTGAATGATTTAAATCGCAAAGATAGACAAGATTAATTTCATTTTTTTTAGTTATTTTTGATGGATTCCATCAATTTGCGATGGACAACACTGAGTTGGGGACATTGGCCTTTGGCTAGCTCAAATTTACCAATTCAAAAGGGTAGTCAACCAACCAAATAGTAGGACTATCCAACCAAAGGGGTTTCCTTTCGGTGTGCAGCAGCTACACTAGGAAGAAAGCGTAGTAGTCTTACATTCTTCAATGTAGGGATAAGTTGCTGGGGTGATCCATCGGCAAGGCAACAGATTGAATCCAACCTTAGGCTGACTATTGAGTGAATGTCACTGGGGACTTAAATCAGCTCAAAGATAGTCAAGATTAATTTCATTTTTAGTTATTTTTGATGAATCCCATCAGTTTGCGATAGACTGCACTGAGTAAGGGCCATTGACCTTAGGCTAGCTTAGATTTACCAATCCAAAGGGAGTAGTTTCCTGGTTGAGGGGATAACTATCCAATAGAAGGGGTGCCTTTTGATGAGCAGCAGTTGTACTTAGGAAGAAAATACAGTAGACTTACATCCTCCAAAGTAGGGATCAGTTGCTGGGGTGATCCATTAGCGAGGCAACGGATTGAACCCAACCTTAGGCTAACTATTGAGTGAATGTCATTGGGGGACTTAAATCAGCACAAAGATAGTCAAGATTAATTTCAAAATTTTTAGTTATTTTTGATGGATCCCATCGGTGTACGATGGATTGCACTGAGTACGGGCCATTGGCCTTGGTCTAACACAGATTTACCAATCTAAAAGGGTAGTCTACCAACCACATAATATGACTATCCAACCAAAGGGATTACCTTTTAATTTGCAATAGTCAAGTTAATAAGAAAGCACGGGGACTCACATCTTCTAAAATAAGGAACCACTAGGTTGATCGGTTGCTTGTGAAATAAATCGAACCCGACCGGGCTGACTATTGAGTGAATGCTGCTGGGGGACTTAAATCAACTCAAAGATAGTCAAGATTAATTTCATTTTTAATTATTTTTTATGGATCCTATCAGGTTGCAATGGCCTGCATTGAGTAGGGGCCATGTTGGCCTTAGTCTAACACAGATTTACAAATCCAAAGAGAGTAGCTTCCTAGCCGAGGGAAGAACTATCCAACCAAAGGGGTGCCTTTTGGTTTGAAATGGTTAATTCAGGGAAGAAAGCATGGGGACTCACATCTTTCTTGAATAAAAGACCACTGGGGTGACACAATAGCGAGGTAACATGTCAACCCGACCTAGGGTTACTTGTTGGTTTGCGACAGTCATGCTAGAAAGAATGTGTAGTAAACTTACATCTTCCAAAATGAAATGACTGTCGGGGCAACCTGCTTGTGGCAAAATAGATTGAACCCAAACTAAGGGCGACTACAGAGAGAGTGCCAACTCTAGGACTTATCTCAACTCAAGTGTAGTCAGGCAAATCTTATAGGGAGTTCTACTTATACTATCATAAAGATAGGATACTGAGAAAAACCAGGTCAATTCCTAATCCACAAGAAAATACTTTGGTTTGATTTATTTATCGTGGACCTTTTGCAAGGGATCATCAGAATGAGCTTATATTAGCTAGACCTATCATCGAACTAAGGGAGAATTTCATAGAACAAATTCTCCAACCATGTGGGGTGGCTACTGGAAAGGGGAGCCCAATCCAAGAGTAACTAGTGTCTAAATGCAAAAAGATGTGATCCAAGTAGAGTGCTCAGACACAAAAGATTTATCTAAACCTTAGAAGATAATATCTATAGTTATTGGCCAACTCAAAGAGAATGCACACTCATATCTGCCAAGAGTGGTGTAACGTGAGTTTATCAACATATAAACATCAACCAACCTTCTTTGGTTTTCAACAAACCAGGAAGAAAGGATCGACTCACATCCTCCTACAGAACTCAGAATAGTTTCTCGAATGCTATCCAACATTCTACTCTTGAATGCTAGGGACTTATATTAACTCAGAGTAAATAAGAGAAAGGAGCTGGGGACTTAACCTAAACATCAAATATAGACCTAGTCACATGATGATTAGTTCAAGATGAAAGTGTGGGACTCACATTTTCTTAAATAAAATTAACATGATAGCTTTACCTCAAAAGTCTACCAAACTAACAAGCTCTCTTATTACAATGGTCAAGAAAAAAATAAAGCACGGACTCACATCTTGGACAAGTGACCACTGGGTGACATACAAGCAAGGTATCATGTTAACTGAGAAATTAATGATAGTGCCAACTCCCACATCAAAATAGCAGATAAAAGTTATGTGTTTATTTTTGTTCTTGTGTTAAAAGGAATAGGATACCTCTCGGGTTCTCTCACAACTACCCTAAATATGTTGGGGATTTTGATGAAATGGTGCCACATATGGAAATTTTGATCCCACCAAGAAAGGATGTCGCTTGGGTTCATTTATACCTAACTTAGTTATGCTAGTCGAAATAGGATGCCTCTTAGGTTCTCTTACACTTATTCTAGTAGCTATGGGGAATTATGTTTGATTTGTGTTTGTGTTATGAAAGAGGGATAGGATGCCTCTTAGGTTCTCTTACACCTATCCTAAACACGTCATGGCAGATTCGTAAGACAAGCAAACAACACTTTAAATGAAGAGAAGATTTGATGAATTGGAATGAAATTTTGTTCTTTTGATGATAATTATTTTCAAACATGATTTATGAGTAATATTTCTTTAAATAAAGCCTATTAATCAGAAGCATCGGGTGTTCCCCTTTACAATCAATAAGCTGATATGATCCTCCTTAGTAGGCCATCTTTATGACAAAAGGGTCTTCAAGTGTTCAAACTTCTCCCATCATTCACTCAAAATCACATGTTGATCTCATTTGAATGAGCTCTCAACACCTCCATCTTAGCAGACTTCCTTAGACTTTAAGAGTCTTAGTCTTAAGACACATCTAGTGATTAGGTGGACACTCACCCATTGAAGACTTAGAGTTCCAAATAAGTCATGCCAAATGTTAGGAAAATCTCCTACCCTTTAAATTTTAAATCATCCCTCACTTTCCTTCTTTCAAGTCAAACTCTAAATCAATTCTATTTGATTTTATCAAACTTAAATCAATCCAATGATTCAATTCCATGATTGAGATCCATGATTGAAACTCATGATCAAAATCCATCAAAAATTCCTAAGTCCAAATTTCCTAAGTCCTTAACCCTTTCTTAAAGACTTAGCCAAAACTATGAACTAAACCTGTTCAAATCTTTGAAATTTTCTCATGTTCCATTTATATTCTGATTTATATTCTCATATATAAATAAAATATAAATTTAAACCCATCAAATCAAACTCAAAATTCTAAAATAATTCATGAAATTTCCTTAAGTCCCTTTAATTTTTTATTAAAGGACTCAGCTAAAATTAACTCTAAAACTTGATCAAATCAACGCAAATCCTTAGAATTTTTTAAAAACTTATTTGTATTTTCATTTATATTCTCATATATAAATGAAATATAAATATAACTCAATCAAATCAAACCCCTAAATTAAATTTCAAAATTAAAATGCTTAAAATTCCCTTAAATCCCTTAATTTTTCATTAATAGATTTAACCCAAACTTTGATCAAATCAATTCAAACTCATGAGATTTTCTCAAAATATATTTGTATTCTCATTTATATTTTTATATATAAATGAAATATAAATATAAATCCATCAAATCCAATTGAAAAATTAAATTTCTAATTAAAAAAGTTTCTTAAATCCTTTAAATTCCTTTTAATGGATTTAGCCCAAATCATGATTAAACTCTTTCAAACCCTTGAAATTTTCTCATGATCAATATATATTCTCATTTATATTCACATATTTAAATAAAATAAAAATTTAAACAATAAAAAAAACTCTAAAACTCAAACTCAAATCAAATCTAAGCCTTTTAAGTCAAAATCTTGAACTTAGGCAAAATTAATTCAAATCAAGCCAAACCCTTGATTTTCTCTCATGGTTCAATCAATCCTACAATCCATATATAAATCCAATCTTCAATCATTCAATCAAAGCCCAAATCAAAAATCAAACCCAAGACTCCTTCATATTCTTCCTTTGAATATGAATTTTCAAATGGATCAAAATCCATTTGACCTCAAACCACTTGTAAATGGATTTAAATTTCAATCATAAGTCCATATACAAGATCAATCAACTTTAAATCAAGCTTTGACCAAGCCATTTGACCCACTTAGGCTCACTTGACCCATTTGACCTAAAAGAGTCATATGAGCCAAAACCAAATCTATACCAAATTGAACCAAACCAAAGGCACCAAAACATTTCAAATGGTCATATGAACTTGACCGAACCTTAGTTTGACCTAGTTTGACCTATTGGTCAACTTGACCCAAGTTGACCCATTTTGACCTGAATGGGTCAACATGAGCCAAACCCTATCAAATGGATTTGAAATCCATTGAAACTTAGCCCAACTTATTTTCTCAACATACCCAAATTGAAAAAATAGCAAATAACCATTATACCCTTAGTCCATAGAACAAATTTTGGCCTAGCTCATGGGTATTTTGGTCATACACTCATCATAATCACTTGAGGCTTTCTTAAAAGCTCAAGAGACCTAGTGATGAGTGTTGCACCCAACCTAATGGGTGTGGGTCAACCCATTTGGCCCATGGACCAAACCTGACCCATAGCCTTGAAATTCAATTTTCAACTACCCCCAAAGCTCAATTGGATGCACACGTGAGTTAGCCTTCCACTCCTCTGGCCAAGCTGACCATGTGCATACTTCAAACAACCCATCCCATTGTGTTAATTGGATCAAAATGGCAAGCTCATTGCCAGTCGTCCGATTGAAATAGGGGGAGATATACTCCCCCTAATCCGCTGAAATTTTAATTCATTCACACTCGTTTGGAACCTAGGAAGAGTTAGAAAACATCAAAGGGATTTCCCAAGGTCCTTAGAGAGGTTTTGAATCTTTCTTTCTTCAATTTTGCATAGTGCAAAATAGGGAGCTCATCCAATGAATTTTCTCGCACACTTAATCTCCTTCTAATTCCTCTACACACTTGATCTGGAGCTTCTACCCACCAAGCATTCTCTCAAGTTCTTGAGGGGAGAGTTCAAATCAAAGCCGCAAAGGAGTGAAGAGGAGTTGGTCCATAAAGCTCACACTCAACTGTGCTCAAAACTTCAACAATGCTCTCAAGATGCCTCCGGGAATTGAGCCGGATCACCATGAGGTTAGTGATTTTTAAACTTAATTCTCATAGGTGTTGGTCTTTTGTGAAGTGAACTTTAATCTCATAGGATCTTAGCTATTGGATTTGTTGGTTATTGCATGATGAAGGTGTGGGCTAAGTTTTAGCCTAATCTGAACTCTATCGAGCTTGAATGAAAGCATAGAAGTTGGACCGATCTCATTCTTCCTAAGCCTTGATAGGGATGAATCTCTGGCCATCCATCTGCACTATTTGGATGGATGGCCGAGATTATTTTAACGTTTTTAAATCCCTTATCCATTTTATAACCATGTATTTCTTGTCATCTTTGACTTTGGGATAAAAGCATGCCGCCACCGCCCCGATGACAACTAAAAGACTCACAACATGATGCGTAAAGCATCACCACACGCCATGAGCCAGAGGTTAATTAGGGATTAAGGAAATGCTTAATTAATTCATAAATTACTTAGAAAACTTCAAAAAAAATCATAACTCCTTCAAGAAAAATTAGAAAAATATAAAAATGCTATGGATAGATCATTTCATCTAATATTTTAAAATATTTTCAATGTATTTTGAATTTCTTTTCTAAATTTGGATTTCTTGAAATGTTAATTAATTATTCTCTAATTAAGCCACCAATTAATCTCAAACTTCTGGGTTCATTTTAGGGGATGAACTCTCATAATTTTCTTGAGATTTAAGCTTTAATTAGGGAAAATTTAGCTCATTCTCTACCCCTCCATGTAATTAAGAATAATTAAGGTGTAATTTTTTCTATGATTGTTGGATTAGATAAAGTGAGTGTGGGGTTTATGAAATTATTTTTGGGTATTTCCCCTAAACTATTCCCTAAACCCCCTTTTCTTTCCTCAATCCCCTTCTTAATTAAGGGTTAATTCATTAATTACCTCCTTTAAGCAATTTTCAAAAATTCTAAAAATCTCTAGAACTTAATTAATCTACCTTGGAAAAATTCTTAGGTGTTCAATAGCCTAAGTGTAATTAAGGAAATTAAAACCCCTTTCATAAGTGTGAAAGGGTGTTTTAAAAGTACTTAAGCTAAACTCCTTAGGTTAATTAACTTGTAATTGTGAGAAAAATTGCATTAGGCCTTTCCATTACTAGGTGTTTGTAAATTTACATACCTTGTGGGTTTTATGTAATCTCATTGGCTCATAATTACATAGTTAATTTTTCTAAGGTGTGGTAAGGGTTAATTGCCACTTAATGCATACCTTGATCTAATCAACACTTAAAAATGGATTTAATTATCTAAAAAGTAAAAAAAAATAAAAAAACATGTGAGAATATTAAACTCTTCTCACCCTTTTAAAATTAAATCAAACTTCAAACGAACAAAAATCAATTTTGAGATTCACTTTGATTTGTTCTAAATTTTCTTATTCATTAAGAATGTCTTTAGGACTTAAGTAAAGTGAGTTTGTTTACATGATTTCATTGCTTTAGATCTTTCCCAACATGTTAAATTGTATGACATATGATTTATGCATCCATGATTTCATCTTTTTAAAGTTTTAAAATGAAATTGTTTACTTTATGTCAAATGTGCATGTGTTGGCTAAAGTAAAATATGAGTGGCTATTATCACTACTAAATCTAAAGTATTTTCAAAACCTATAAATGAAACATCAAATCTAAAAGTGTGTTATTCATATATTAACTATTATCTTGCATGTGATGAGTTATAAAGTCATGTTTAGTGTAGCCTTTCCTTCCATTCTTACGTTGGCATAGTTTTGAATAAGGGTAGGTAAGATGTAGGGTTCATTTGAAAATAACCCAACACTTACTTAATTGTATACCTTATTCATCTCTATGCCATCATCTAAGAAGGATTGCCTACATTTGCATGAATAAATTGCATAAACAAAATGAAACTATTAAACAACTTTTTGCATATTCCTTTCCATTTCATTTCTTTTATATGCATGTTAGTACTTAAGGAAAGTGGTATATTATTTAACAACCGAGGTTATGAGCTTTAAAATTCTGAGTCTTGTACCTTACACCTATGGTTAACAATGGTGTTGTACTCACTTATGCCTTTCTTACTTTCATGCATGTATGTGAAATTTTGGATAAGGAAAATCTTTTCTACTTAAGAAAAATCATATACATTTAACTTTTAAATTTTCTTAAATAGATTACTTAGCATGCATCATAAAGTGTGTTAATTATTCTCATTTTCATGTATAGATATGCTTAGGGTCCATCCATATGCATGTTATATATGTGGGAAAGAATTGAAGTAATGTATGTTATGTGAATTTTGA
This sequence comes from Cymbidium sinense, assembly GCA_021442155.1. Lineage (NCBI taxonomy): Eukaryota > Viridiplantae > Streptophyta > Magnoliopsida > Asparagales > Orchidaceae > Cymbidium > Cymbidium sinense. The sequence goes on along the minus strand of CM038224.1, from coordinate 9,037,154 downwards.
TTCATTTTTCTTAATTTAAAATGCCTTTTTGATAGGTTTGTTTAGAGTTGATCTAAACTTAGGATTAATTAAAAGATGTAATTAAAATATTTACCTAAATGAAATTAAAATGAACTTACCTTAGAATTTACTTAAGGATTAGGAAGGAAAGAGAAGTTTCTCTCTTTCCTCTTTATAACTTAGTAATTAATAAGTTTCACTAACTAAATTAAAACATGAAATAAAAATAACCCAAACACTTAAACAACTTAAATGAAACCCTCTTCTAAGTTGAACATATTTTTCACACTTAGAAAATTCAATCCTAAGTCCCAAACTAAGCATACCACACAAACCTTCAAAGCACACACATTAGCCTAAGCCACCACTTTTAGCTTTAGGTTAGTTTGGTGCATGGCTTGATGTTATGCTTTATTTTGTGAGGAATATTTTAGACTAAATGTTATGGTGTATGCTCATAGAATGAATGGTAGGATGTGCTTAGTCTAACTATTCTTTTCTACAGGGGATTGTATTAAAGCTATCATAAAAAAAAATATAAATGCTTCTTGCTTGTAGGTGCTTATACCCAGCTATCTTACATAAGCATAAAGACATGCCTACATGTATTTAAAATCATAGGAGGAGTTAGTTGGCCAAGTGTTGTAAGTCCAAGTGTATTTTGTCCTCTCTTGTGGAGGCAAACCAATTACCCACTTTTCGCCTTAGATTTAGGTTATGCTTATGACCCTCACTGAAGCTCCCTAGATTTAGGTTATGAGGTTTCTTTTATCCTTTGCGGGCCATAAGCATAATTCCTCACCTCTTAGGTATTTTCTGAACCTTGTATTAAGGAATCTTAAGTCCTAAAATTCTAATGAAAAATATAACTCAAACAAACTAAATCAATTTCTAAAATGTAAAGCCCAATTTTAGGATAGTTTGAGATGCTCGCTAGGTTTCCTAGCATCATGAGCATCTCCTACTTATTCCCATTTTGGCTTCGATAATAACTCTCTCTTTTGATCAATCCCATTTGATCTTCAAATATAAGCCAATCGATTGATAGTCATTCCCTATTGAAATCTTCAAAGACAACAATCTTTTATCTTAATCGAGAGTTTTCCTAGAGGATCTTGTCCTTTTGGATGTATTTAACTTTGGGGCCTTCCCCTGTAGGGAACTTAATGAACTTGGTTTAAAATAAACCCTGCTTTACTTTTCATGCAAAGGGAAGAATCTGTATATGCACCCATCATCCTAGAGTCCTTATTGAGGTGATTGATTCTATTAAATGGTAGTGACTTCTATCTTACCAAGATGAATTTCCATATATATAATTTTACATCTCCTTTCACCAACAGATTTGAAGGCGACTCTAATATGTGTGTGGGAATTTTTCTCCACATATGTTATTCGTGACTCCATTGGGGATGGTTCCTCTCTCCATCTTTGGTAAATGATTGTTGTCTTTGAGTATGGATAGTGGGTTTGTACTTTGGTATGAATCCAAGACTATCCTTATTTTCATTGGCACTTAGCTCATTTCATCCTTGAGTTGAGTTAGCCAACATCTTTAGGTTTTAGGACCACATTCCTTGTTGGTCTTAAAACCCCCGTTCAGTTTCTCCAATGGGTAAAATGAAAAGATCTAAAATAAAAAGAAACATCTTTTAAAACTTCCTCCTTATCATCTTCATGATAAGGAAAGGTTTATCCTAAAAATAATAAATCTTCCATAAAGAACTTTGCTTCTTCAAAAAGCACATTTTTCAAAAATGCACTTAATAAAATACTTTCCACAAAAATTTTCACCCTAATTTAACAATTCATATAATTTTTACATGTAATTATTTTCAAAATAAAACTAATTACATTTTCCAAAAGCATAAATGAATATCTTCTTTTAATTCACTTTGATGAAGATTTCATTTTCAAAATAAAATCCTTTTCAAAAATCCTAATCATAATCATAAAACTTTTCAAAAAGCACACATGAACTCTTCTATTCAATACATTCACACTTATTGAATGGAAAGTTCATTTAAAACAAATTAAAATTTTTCAAAAGCACATATGAACATCTTCATCTAATACTTAGGTTTATTAAATGAAGATTTCATTCAACTAAAAATAAAATATCATTTAGAAATCCCACCTACATACCTCACATATGTTTAAGTTCAATTCCTTCAAAAGCAACAATCACACACAACATAAAAATATCATATTTCAAAAATAAAATAATCTCCCTTCTACCTACTTAAATTTGTTAAATGGAGGTCCTCTTTTCAAAATATTAAAATCAACAATCATATTTTAAAAAGAATTTCAAACATAGATTTGGAATTTCACTCAGCATAATCAAATTTGCTAAGTAAAGTTTCAAAATCCAAAATCAAAATCAATAATCAAATTTCAAAAATTTTCAAAAACATATGCTTGGAATTTTAACATATCCAAATTTGTTAAGTAAAGTTTCCAAATCAAATATTTCAAAAAATTTCACATTTGGACCCCACTTAACATCCCCAAATGTGTTGTGAAGTTCTAAAATCAAAATCCAACAAGATTTTTCAAACATACATTTAGAATTTAATTTAGCATAATCAAATTTGATAAGTAAAGTTTCCAAATCCAAAATCAAAATGAATAGTCAAATTTCAAAAATTTTCAAAAAAAATATATACATGGAATTTTATTTAACATACTTAAATTTGTTAAGTAGAGTTTCCAAATTTAAAATCAAAATTTGAAAAAAATTCAAAGCACATTTTGGAACCTCACTTAGCATACCCAAGTTTGTTAAGAGAACTCTCCAAATTCAAAATTTCAAAAAAAAATTTCAAACACATTTAGAACTTCATTTAACATACTTAAATTTGTTAAGTAAAGTTTCCAAATTCAAACTTTCAAAATTTATTTCAAAACATATTTGGAACTTCATTTAACATACCTAAATTTGTTAAGTAAAGTTTTCAAATTAAAAATTCAAAACTTTTCAAAACATATTTTGGAACTTCATCTAGCATACTCAAATTTACTAAGTAAAGTTTCCAAACTCAAAACAAAAATTTCTCACAGACCTTTGGAACTTCTTCCCTTAGCATACTAAATTTGCTAAGGAGAAGTTTTCATTTTCAAAAATCAAAATAAAAAATGAAATCAAAATTTTAAACACCCCATTTGGAATTTCATTTAGCATACTCAAATTTGCTAAGTGAAATTTCCATTTCATAAAATCAAGTTGGATTTCATCTTTAGCATATAAAATTTGCTAAAGTTGAATCTCCACCTTCAATCATTTTAAAAACAAAATGAAGCACCTTAGGATACCCTTGGCATACCTAATTTGCTAAAGGATCCTACCCTTTTCAAAAGTCAAAATTTTCCAAACAAATGAAACACTTAGATTTTCAAATTTGGTAAGAATCTATTTTCAAAATAAAACAAAATACACTTGGATTCTTCACTAGGCATGCCTAAATTTGACAAGTAAGAATTCCAATTTTTTTCCAAAATCAAAACAAAACAAAATTTTTAAAAAGAAACAACCACTTTTACTTTAGTTAGCATACCTAAATTTGCTAAGTGAAAATTCCAAAACATTAAATACAAAATCAATTTGAACCTTACTTTAACATACCCAAATTTGTTAAAGGGTCCTCAAATCAAAAATTCAAATTCAAAACAAAATGAACCTATGGAAGCATCTTATCAAAATCTTGAATCCATATTTCAATATACTCAAATTTGTTGTTTTGATTCATACTCAAATTCTTTCAATCAATCTTCCAAATCTATTTGAACCCCACTTAACACTTCCAAGTTGTTGGATGTGGGTTCAAATTTTTTCAAAATTCAAAATCTATGAGATAGAAACCATGTTCATTTCTTTTGTAAATTTGTTTCAGGTTCAGCCAAGGTAATGGTAGATCACAAAATGTGTCTTTACCTTCCCTCATGGCATGGATCTAGCCTGATCGGATGACTTCCCTTTTGGATCATACCCATTTGATCCACTTTTATCCATGGATTTGATAAGATCACTTGTGAGGGCATTCCCCTCACAAATGAGGAAGAGGTGGTAGAAGTTCATCGTAGACTTACCTGATTGAGATCTCCTCACCAAGAGGAAAGATGTGGAAGTCAGCCTTGGTTTTAGCATTGGATAGAGCCCTAGTGGCGTTGTCAAAAGTTGCTGTTGCCCAAGGAAGCTAACACCTATCATCTGTACCCTCCAAAGGTAAGGCTCCCCTAGTTTTAGGGCTTACCTCCCCTACATTTGAGTATGGTCTAGCTCACACTCCTCTGGTTCTACCCGCACTCAGCTTAGAAATAAGAATCGTATGGTCAAATGATTCCATACTAGGATAGCTAGAGAGCTTGAGGTAGTAGCTAGGTCAGCTATCGATGAGTCTACTATGATCACTTCACTACTAGTTATGGAAAGCTAGTTTCATCCTTTCTCAGGATCAGATTGAGAGGATGCTAGGAGGATCTGTTCATCTCCTTCTCCAATGGTGCATCTACAGCTAACAATTTCTAGGAGGAGGTCGCAGCCTATTATGTTCTACGCCAATAGATTTGACTGAGTCTGGTACTTAATTTGATTTATGATCTATTATCCCCCGCAGTGTAGGGAGGCAGATCTGACAAGAGAGGGCCCGTGAGGCCCATACATCATATATCACTAGTGGAGAGCGATGGAGGTTTAGCCATCACTCAATCGCTTTGACTTTGGTTAACATTTCAGCTTGGCTCTCTACCCGTGCCAATCATACTGACAGTATCCTCCTCACGGGGACCAAACATCACAGGAGGGAAGCTCCTATACACAGAGAGTCAGTGGTGTCTCCACCCCACCGCTTTACTCCACATCCGCCATCACTAGTGTGTTTCAGATCACCCATTCGCCCAAGGCCAAGGCCAATCCGGGAGAAACATTGTTGGTGATCTATGGCCAAGGGATCCTACTCCTCCTACACCACCCATTGTGGTGGGGCGATTTCTCTTCAACCTTCTACGAGTGGTGCGTATGAGTGGAAAGAGCATCGTGGTCGCTCTTCACCAACTCCACCCATTCAACCGGATCGAGATGGTGATGGCTAGAGATATTCCGATGATAGAAGAGTAGGTAGGATCATCCCAAGATTGTTACCCCTATTATAGCCAGCATCAGTCAGGATTATCATTCTTCTAGTGAGTACCGCATAGATTGACTCAAAGTGAGGTTCGATGCCTCTCAATTCATGATAGCGATCACACCGGACAGCCCAAGCTATTTGTACCTGAGTTAGATCATTCTTAGATGATAGTTGCACACTATTTTATGGAGAAAAGGAGATCTTGGTGTTTTAATGAAGAAAGAGTCAGCTTCGATCTCAATGAAGATGACTTGGGGGATTTAGCTGGCGTATGTATGGTCAATACTAGAGGTTCTCTTCTTAGGAGGCAACAAGCCATGGAAGGTGATGAGGGTGATCAAGGAGACACGATAAAATTAGCCCATCACCTCTAGAAGGAAAAAAAAGAAGAACGATTGATAGATGGCACAACAATTGCGGACTAGCGTCGTGCTTTGAAGCAAGCCCTCCAATTCATCCTAGCACCGATGTCATGAACTAGTGCATGTCGAGATCGTTAAGACTCTACCTCCCGTTGATCAAGGTAGCACTAGTCTGTATAAGAAGGTAGTGGAAAGTACCTCCATACATGAAAAAGAACCGAAATTCATGGTTGAGCAGCAGGTGAAGGAAGCCTTGGCTCAAGCTTGGGGAGGACCATCTGTTCCAAAGGGTCGACCCTACCTAGAGGAATTTGGTGCCATCTAGTATCCCAAGGGTTTCATGCCTCCTTCCTTCAAGAGTTTGATGGCGAACTGAAAAGATATAGCTCACTCGTGGCTGTTGCAATGCGTGGCGATGCTTTACTCTTTAGACTCTTATCAGTAAGGTGTATTGCCTTTGAAGGGTGAATCGCCAATACCAAGTTAGACATTTTGAGTTAAAGCAACTCTTCATTAAGAGATTTCGGAGCTCAAAGGGTTATCAGTAAATCTCGTTAACAACACTCTAGTGAGTCACTTGTTGATTATATTCTTTGATGGTGTAACCTAAGTATGAAGTGTGAACCATAGCTATCTGAACAACATGCCATTGAGATTCTCTTGAAGAATATCCATGTCCTGGTCGCCTTCATGATTAAGGGCTTAACCATAAAGAAATTTGAGAAGCTAATCAACAAGGTGGCTAGTCTACAAGGAGAAGCCAAATAGTTGCATTTTCCAGATCAGTTGCCAAAGCAGAAATCCCAAAAGATTTATGAGAAGAAACTTGGAGCAGTAGCAGAAGTTGACAAGGGGAAACAACCAGCTAGAGATTATTCAGCAACCATCACCTCGATCCACATCCTTTTACCACCAGACATAGGCCCATCCTCTATCCAAAGACAACCACCGCCATATACCATCATTAGGTAGCATGCATATCCACTATATGGTCCACCTACTCTATTAGATAAGTTAAACAACCTTATTCTTTAAGAGGGAGGTAATCAAGAAAATCTTTTAGAATCTCTTAAAAAACTTGATTTTTAGCTACAGCCTGACCTAAAGTAGTAAAAGTCATGATCCAAATTTTGCCTTTACCAGATGCTAGGCCACATTTTGGAGGATTGCTTTACATTCAAGGATTGGCTTGAACATAGTTTCAAGACCAGTGCTATCATTATCGCAAAGGAATACCTTGTGGAATAACCTTGTGGAATAACCTTGAATATCAGCAAACTACCTTAAGAGAAATCTCGAGCTCATTAGATGAAATAGAGAGCTCTTTCTTATGCTCTTGTTGATGGCACCCTGTACTGACGGTCCTTTGATCATATGTGGTTACGTTGTTTAGACAAACATGAAGCCTATGGCATTATCACTAAGGTACATTCCGGTTTATGTGGAGAGCATCAGTTCGGTCTGAAGATGAAGTCAAAGATCAAAAGACTTGGATACTACTGACATTATATGATTATAGATTGCATGGATGTAGCTAGGAGATGTCATCAGTGTCAGGTGCACAATGTGGTCCTCCACCAACCACCCAACATTCTATACTCTACTTTAACTTCATGGCCATTTGAGTGTTGGGGTACCGACATTGTAAGTCCAATCGATCCTCCTTCTTCTAAGGGGCATCGTCATCTTATAATTACTACTTTTCCAAGTGGGCTAAAGCCATCCTACTCAAAAGAAATCTGACCACCATGTGCTTTAGTTTTTGAAACCATATCATATAGGTTCTTGCCTCACGAATTATATCGTAATGGTATTGCATTCAGCTGGAAGATTAAGCTTTGTTAGAAGACAATATAGATGGAGATACTACCATCTACTATCCGAGCTAATGGTTTAGCGAAACATTCAATAAAACTCTCATCCAGATCAAGAAGACTCTTGATGACAACAAGACAATGGAACAGTAGAAGCCTTGTGCCTACCCATGCATACCCAACTCAAGTCACCACCCATTTTCTTTATTGTATGGGTTTGAAGCCATTCTTCCCTTAGATGTTCAACTCCCTTCACTAAGTATAGCATTGGGTAGCAAAATCACTACTGAGTAGAATGCAAAGTTGCAGTTAGAAGAGCTCGAACGTTTGGAGGAAAGTCGCCTATAGGCGTCCTAGAACCTCGAGTTGTACAAGGCCAAAATGATTCAAGCTCACAACAAGCTGGTCTTTCTAAGTAGGAGAACATGTGTTTGTCCTAAAGAGACCAATTTTTACCCATTGAAAGATGGGAGGTAAGTTTGAACCCACTTGGGAAGGTCCCTATGTCATAGAGAAGGCCTACCCAGGAGGATCTTATCAGCTTATTAATTATAAAGGGGAACACCCGATGCTTTCAATTAATGAGCTCTATTTAAAGAAATATTACCCATGAAATAAAACTTATTCAAAAATAATCATTAATAAAATAAATAAATTCCGATTTCATTCATCAAATCTTCCCTTCTTTCGAAGTGTTGTTTGCTTGTCTCGTGAATCTGCCATGATGTGTCAAGGGTAGGTGTAAGAATCCCCCAGTGGCATCCTATCCCTCTTTCATAACACAAACACAATCTTCTGATGCTTTTAGAATAATCTATGCATAGTTTCCTCTAAACCAGCTCCTCATCTTTGTTGGCAACGGTAACCTCCCCTTCAAGAGAAAGTCCCTCGATGGGTTCAGCATCAATAAGGGATAAGACTTGTCTATTTTGGACCCTTATTGGAATGGACTCATCTTTCAGACATGCCAATTCCTTGGCAAGTTTGGCCACTGCTACCACATTCTCTCCTCGAGGGACCTTGAAGATGGTGACCTCAGGGATTTGGGCCAACAACTTTATGGTATACTCGTGGTAATGACGAAGATTAAGTTTTAAAACATTATAGACCACAATCGGGTTGATGACCAATCGAGAATCTAGATGTTGATGCTCTGCACATACTATAATGACTAACTATCAAAAAAATCCCTCATCGACTTCATTATTGGTGCATGGATTAGAGAGAAAGTATGAGAATCTCATCACATCTCAGTCTGGAGTTAAAAAAACTATTCCTACCCCCTACCTTTCTTGGAAGAGTATATCGTGGTTCTTCTCCTTCATGAAAGGAAGCTGCACCATCAAAACACATCTCCCAATGATGGTTGTCAACCTCCCCTAAGCTTATGATTTGTTCATTAAGGAGATCATCACTAAGTGGAGAGTCAGTAGGAAGTGGGTGTGCTGCTAAGAAATTCACTAATGCTTATCCTTTCACCTCACGGAGGGGTACGAATGTGATATCAAACTATGAGAGTATCATGGACCAACATGCTAAATGTCCAAATAGAGTTGACCGTGTCATGAGATATTGCAGTGGATTGGTTCTTGAAATCAAGTTCACCTTATGAGAAAGTATATAGTGCCTTAGCTTTTGGGATGCAAAGATTAAAGCTAGGAAATATTTCTCAATAGGTGGGTAGTTCGCTTCAGCAGGAATCAGATGATGGTTGAGGTAGTACAGAGTGCTCTCCTTCCCTACATCATTGGCTTGGGCAAACAAAGTGTCGAAGGAGTCATCCAATGCAGCAGTATAGAGGATGAGTGGCCTGCCCAAAAAAATCCATGCTGCTAGAACTGGTGGCTTTACCAAATACTGCTTGATATCTTCAAAGGCATGTTGGCACTTATCATCCCACTTGAACTTGACATCCTTTTTGACAAGTGCTAAAAATGGCTTGCATCTTCCCGATAAGTTGGAGATAAAGCATCTTAGATACACCAACCTCCCTTGGAAAGATCTGAGTTGAGTTAAACTTTTAGGTGGTGGCATTTTCAAGATAGCTTTGATATTTTTTACATCTCTATTCCTCGGTGTTGGACAACAAACCCAAAGAATTTTTTTGAAACTACTTCGAATGCACACTTTAGAGGGTTCATTTTGAGGTTATATTATCTTAACCATTCGAAAACAACTCTCAAGTTAATGAGGTGGTATTTCTTTTCTTTGCTCTTGACTACTAAATCATCAACATAGCACTCAACTTGATGATGAATGAGTTCATTGAAGATCTGTGTCATGGCCCATTGGTATGTAGCACCAATATTTTTAAGGCCGAAAGACATGACCTTATAATAATAGATTCTGATTGGGGTTCAAAATATAGTTTTTCTTTCATCCTCGGGGGCCATCTTGATTTGGTTATATCCAGATGACCCATCCATGAAGGAGAATCGCATGAGATGAGGTGATGTCCACCATTAATTCTCGATATAGAATAGGAAACTCATCCTACATGCATTATTTAATCCCTAAATCAATGCATATGCAAATTTGGCCATTCTTTTCTTAAACTTATACATTAATCAAGCAACCGTGTAGGGTATTTTTTCTTCCCTGATGAAACCAAAGATCGACGCTTGACTTCAAATGACTTGTTTATTTCTAATCGCATATGTCTAGAGCTTGCTTGATAGGTTAGCAAGGGTCTATTGCTGGTGGACTATACGTTAGAGATAATATGAGCATTTCTTCATAACTCCATGCAAAGTAGTCCTTAAACTCAATCAATAGCCTAACTAAGTCATTAGTTTCTTCATTCAAGAATGAACGATGTCGCGTGGAATTTTCTTCTCTCGAGGTTGATTTCTTTAAGCTTGTCAATTGTTATATGGATTTCTTCAAATTGGGGTGCATCTTTGATTTGAGATCATCGATCATATGAAGTTTCTAAACACACATCCTCATAAGAGCTAGTGTGGTTGAAGAACCTATCAGACTCCAGATGATTGGTGACAACTAAGCCGTAATCATCATCATCAACTGTACTCATTGTATCGAATTTTAGTCCCGATCTTGATTGTGCATCCCTGCCTCTATTGTTCCACAACTTCTCGAAGTACTCTGACTTATGCTTGGACCATGTATAAGAAATCAAACCCTTCTTTACAATATTAAGAACACAAGGCGAGTACATATTAAAAGGTAATTCCATTAATTCTTTATATAAATTATCCTCAAGTCCTACATCAGTTTCTAGACTAGAGGTTGATGATCCCAATAGGAATCTCTTCAACTTGACATCCCTAGAAGACTGAGGGGCTTCCTTAACTACTAAACCTTCAACTTTTTGGGAGGAAAGTCAGGTTAGAGCTAAGGTTCCTAATTACTGCCTGATAGTTTTACATACACTTGATTCAAATACATTTGTGCTTTGCTTGGAGGCATGGTCTTCATCACTGTTTGGCTTGAGTGTCACCTCCAATGAAACCTACTGAGAGGGGTTAGCTGGTATGCTAATCACATTAGACTCATCCTCCAAGCTTGATTCCAAGTCTATGTGAATAGTAGGGGTACTTCTGTGAACTGGAACATAACCCCTATTGGTCTCGCCAAACTGGGGTCTTTACTCATCCTACCTATATGTCCATACATAGAATGAACTGAATGAAATGACATGCATGCTCTACTTTTTCCTTGATATCCTTTTCTCGTTCACTTATAATTTCATTTTATTCTTCCTTTTCTTTTGCTTCTTTTTCCTTTTCTTTAACATTTGGATTTTCACTAAGTTCATGAGAAAAGATATTTTGAGGAAGATAATAGGTCGCATCTTCATATATCTCAGCCTCTTTGACTGAAAATAGCTTTTCATCTCCTTTGAAATAGTATTCAATTCCATCCCTTTTGAACTTGATGCACTGATGAAGGGGGATGGAATCATTTTGTTTTGATATATCCAAAGCCTACTGAGCAAAGCAGTGAATGAAGTATTCAAATCAATGATATAGAATTGGCTTCAGTCTTCCATTCACCTATTTCTAAAGGTATCACTATGGAACCTAAAGCCCTCTCGCCTTGTTCATTGAATCCTCTCAACATCATTCAATCTCCTCAGAGTGTGGAGATGTCAATCCTCAAGGGTCTTTAGACTCATAATGTTCACCATAACCTAGATCAGGAGAGTCTAAATCTGCTCATGTCTAATGTGATGTAGAGGGAAAAGTTGTGCTCCATGTCCCTTAGAAGAAGGTCATCTGTAAAAGTCCTTGGGCTTTTCTGGAATAATGTGCCTCCTCTCCAACAGTGGTCAGCTGAGCTAAGCATATCTTTAGATCAAGAAGAGCCTTGATTAATGATTATCTCATCTCTTTGGATAAGATAAGAGCATTATATATGTTTAACTTAGATATCAACTTTCTTAAGTGAGAGAGGACATTGTAATTCACTTTGGGTTGATCCTCCACAAGCATATCCATGGGTGGAGCATCCTGTGGAGGGACTTCTCGATCATTAGAGCCAATGACTTATTTTTTTTCTTGAGGTATTACCCTATGAGGTAGAACTTTGTCACTATGGAGGTTGACTTTGGTGATCTCTTGTGGTAGGTTAGTGAAAGATTATACCTGCTCATTAGGCTCACCTACAACTTTTCCTATTGGACCATCTGAATCAGATGATTCTAAGTCTATCTCAAAAGGTGAACTTGTAGTATGCAGAGAAGGAAAGTCTAACTCTAAATCAAAAAGTGGAAGATCAGAGTTCTTATGATTATTATTTACACTTAGAGAGTTTCCTAAAAGACTAGAGTTAGCCAACCCATCGAAAGTGACATAGATGTAATTCAAACTAGCTTTATTCCTCAATTTCTTGGATTTTGAAGGAGGTACATAGTAGAAATCTAGTAAAGTAAGTGGGGTGAGGGATTTGATGCCCTCATCCATACAAGATGTCTACTAGAAGAAGATCTAAAGTAGAAGTGCTCCAAGTAGTAGGCAATATGGATTGGGAGGCTGGGTGGATTCTTTGGCTATCTTGGTGCAGTGGCCTGCTGAGCTCCCCCTTTCCCCAAGTTATCTTTGGCAACTTGCAAACCTTCCTTAATGTTGGAGGTTCAGCTACCTCGAGCACACAAGGAAAGTTTCTTGATTTTGAAATAATTCTTAGAGGTTGGGATAAGGAGATATCCCAACCTTCTTTGGTTTTGAGAGGGTATATCCCCAAGGATTACCCTAATGAAATTGGATGGTTATTCCAAGATATTCCTTTGGGATAATTATGGTGCTGTCTTGTAGCTATGCTCAAAAGTCCTTGAATGTAAAGCAATCCTCCAAAACATGGCTAGCATGTGGTGGTAGGGAAAAAAGTTAGGATCATTCCTCTTGCCTACTTCCTCCGGCCTTCTAGGCTCAGGTAGCTGAAAATCATGTTTCTTTAAAAGGTTATTAAAGATTTTTTTAATTACCTCCCTCTTAAATGAATAAGGTTTGTTTAGTTTATCCAAAAGAGTAGGTGGATGGTAGCTATCTGGCGGCAGGTATGTGTACCACTGTTGCTATGAGTATGGCTGAGGAGGAGGTGATGAAGGCCGTGGAGGCTATTGTGGTGGCCTATAGGATGGCCTTGATGGTGATAGAGGCGGTGGAAGTGATGATTGTGGAGCTCGAGGTCTCTCAGACTACACTCTGGCTGGTTTCTTCACCTTGTCTATTGATGTCACTACCCCTGGTTTCTTCTCATAAGCTTTCTGTAGCATTAGATTTGTTCATTGATCCAGAAAAGGCAACTATTTGGCTTCTTCTTGTAAGCTAGCTGCCTTGTTGATTAATTTCTCAAATATCTTGAAGGAAAAATCTTTGAGCAAGAAGGCGACCGTGCCATGAATATTCTTTAGTAGAATTTCATTAGTGTGCTCTTCAGATAGCTGCAGTTCACATTTCATACTTAAATTATACCATATAAGAATATAATCAATGAGGGGCTCACTAGGATTTTATTGAGCCATAACGAGATCGCCTACAGTCAACCTTTGTTGAGCTCCAACAAACCTCTTAATGAAGAGTTGCTCCAACTCAGAAAAAGTTTTCACTAAATTATTGGAGAGTTCAGCATACCAATCAAAGGCTATGCACGCTTCTTGATAAAAGATAGAATAATAGCATCACGCCATAGCATTGCAACTTGGCCAAGTGCTATGTCTTTGCGTGGGTTCCCGCCATCAAAGCTCTTGAAAAGAAGGTGCACAAAACCCTCTTGGATGGCATCAATTCCGGTAGGGTCTACCCTTTGGAACCATGATCCTCCTGGGCTCCAATGCTTTCTCCCACTTGCTCAACCATGAGTTTAATGTCCTTTTCTTGTAAGGTACTATCCACTACCTTCTACAACTTGTTTCTTCTCTGGAGGTAAAGTCTTAGCTAGATCCAAGACATGCAACAACTCAAGTTGACTAGACTCTACATTAGTAGGATGTACTACCGAGGCTTGGTTCTGAAGTACCAAAATTGCAGCTAGCAAGCCTTCAAGCCTCTTTCCCAACCGACCTATTTGTTCATCCATTCTCTTTAATTATTGAAGGAGGTGTTGGGTCGAGTGTATCTTCTGCTTCACCCTTCACCTTCAAACTGATCATGAAGGAGGGAACCCCTAGTGTCTATCAAGTGCACTCCCACTGAATCCTCTGATAGATCATCTTCTTTAGGATTAAAATTGATCTTTTCATCCTCTAGGTCAGACCAGGCGTATTCTAAAATTTCCTTCTTCTCAACCAGATATTGAGCTATAATATCATCTAGAGAATGGTCCAATTGAACACGTACAAAAGATCGAGGCTGACCGGTAGTACGATCACTATCATGAACAGAGAGACATCTAACCTCCCCTGCTACTAGAGAGTTGATTTTGTGAGGACTACACTTTGGATAGAAACACTAATATGTGATCTATGGTGTGATACTCTAGGAGGATCTATCACCATGGGGCAATGTCTCCTCTCCCTCATTGCTACTATCTCATGATCTACTATGGTGGTGGTGGTGATGACACACTATGCATGATGCCATTCCTCTTCACCACAAGTAGGAGGTCAGCAAAGAGCTCGACCACCTCATTGGTGTAGATGGAATGGGATCTCTTGGCCAATCGATCACCAATGGGGCTCTCTCCCCAATGCAACCTTCATGGCTTTTTTTTGGAAAGTGGATGATGGAACTTGTGGAGATGGTGGAGCATGGGTAGAGCGGTGTGGTGGAGGCGACTCTCTCAGAGCTCCTCTCCCATGGTGGGTAGTACCCGTCAATACAATGCTAGCGATTATGGGTAGTGCAGTCGGCATGAGGAGGAGCTGACTAGTATGTACCTCACCTCTCTGAATACGTACAGGCCTCTGCCCTCTCCATCGATGTGCTCCCCACAATGGAGGATGATCATGTAAATCAAATTGAGCTCCGGACTCGTCATCCAGCTCGCCAACTCGACATGAACTGATCTAAAGGCGACATACTACCTCTCCTCTCTCGATAAAGCCTCAGGTGGAGGTGAACTAAATCCTCCTATCTTCTTCTCCATCCGATCAGAGGGGTGAAACTTGTTCTCTATGATAAGAGGAGACACTATCTAGGTAACTCCTCCTCTGTAGATTGGACTACCTTTATCTTGGTTATGCGATCATGATCTTGATCTTGCAGCGGCGGTTGTGATGTCTGCAGAGGGTAGCATGAGAAGACCTACCTAGGTGGGGAGACTATCCAAGATAGGGGCCTTCCCTTGGAGAGCCAACGAGTGGGTGCTAGCCATGAGGGAAAGGGGAACCACTTTGGCACTAGGCGCAGCTGCTAGAACTTCCATAGTATTCCTCTTCAATGAGGGAAACTCAGGTGGATCATCTCAACATGGATGACCCTACGCACGGTCACCAAACTCCTATGTTGAGGGTGGTCCCTCAAGTGATCCCCCCTACCAAAAAGAATGAGGTGAAGTTAATTATGGGAGGTAGGCGATCAAGGCCAATCCATCCCAAAATAAAAAAAAACATACTAGTTGCCATTTGAACTGAGAACTAAATAAGCGAGACTAGGCGGGTTGAACGCAATGTTGAAAATAAACTTGAATCAATTCTATTTTGCTAACTTTTGAATTTTGATTTAGAATTTGAACCCACACTCATAATTTGAATATGTTAAGTGGGGCTCTTTAATTTAGAGAGATTTTGAATTGATTGGAAAGGAGATTTTGAGTTTAGAATCATTTTCAATAAATTTGTGTATGTTGAAAATGGGTTCAAAAATATTTTTGAAGAGATTGATGCTTCCATTGGTTCATATTTGAACTTGATTTTTTGTGTTTGAGGACCCTTCATTTAACAAATTTGTGTATGTTAAAGTAAAGGGTCAATTGATTTTGTTTAGATTTATGATTTTGGAATTCACTTACTTAGCAAATTTGGGTATGCTAAGTGAGGTGTTTGAAAACAATTTTCTTCTTTTGTTTGCTTGTTTGTGAACTATGTGTTAATTTGAAAATGGAATCTTTACTTAGAAAATTTGGGTATGCTAAATGAAAAATCCAAATATTTTGTTGTTTTTGAAAAGAGGATATTTACTTACCAAATTTAGGCATGCTAAATAAAGAATCCAAATGTGTTTTGTGTTTGGTGATTTTGAAAAGAGGATCTTTACTTAGCAAATTTAGGTATGCTAAATAAAGAAATCAAATGTGTTTTTTTTTTTTTTTTTTGTTTTGAAAACAGGATTCTTAGCAAATTTAGGTATGCTAAAGAAATCCAAATGTGTTTTGTTTTGATTTTTTGAAAAGAGGATTCTTTACTTAGCAAATTTAGGTATGCTAAAGAAATCCAAATGTGTTTTGTTTTGATTTTTTGAAAAGAGGATTCTTTACTTAGCAAATTTAGGTATGCTAAATGAAAGATCCATATGTGTTTTTTTTTTGATGATTTTGAAAAGAGGATTCTTTACTTAGCAAATTTAGGTATGCTAAATAAAAGATCCAAATGTGTTTTATTTTGATGATTTTGAAAAGAGGATTCTTGGCAAAGTTATGTGTGCTAAAGAAATCCAAATGTGTTTTGTTTTAATTTTTGAAAAGAGTATTCTTTACTTAGCAAATTTAGGTATGCTAAATAAAGGATCCTGTGTGTTTTGATAATTGATTTTGAAAAGATGTTCTTTACTTAGCAAATTTAGGTATGCTAAATAAAAGAAATCTAAATGTGTTTTGTTTTGATGATTTTAAAAATAGGATTCTTTACTTAGCAAATTTAGGTATGCTAAATAAAGGATCAATGTGTGTTCTGATTTTTAATTTTAAAAAGTGGATTCTTTACTTAGAAAATTTAGGAATGCTAAATAAAGGATCCATGTGTTTTGATTTTTGATGTTTTTTTGAAAAGAGGATCCTCACTTAGCAAATTTGAGCATGCTAAATGAAGAATCCAAATGTATTTTGATTTTTTTTTTTTTTTTTGAAAAGAGGATCCTTACTTAGAAAATTTAGGTATGCTAAATAAAAAATCCAAATGTGTTTGATGCTTTGATGTTTTGATATATTTTTTTTGAAAGAAGATCCTCACTTAGCAAATTTCGGTATGCCAAATGAAGAATCCAAATATGTTTTGAATTTTTTTTTTTGATTTTTGAAAAGAGGATCCTTACTTAGAAAATTTGGCTATGCTAAGTAAATGATCCAAATGTGTTTCATGTTTTGATGTTTTGATTTTTGAAAAGATGATTATTGATTTTATTTTGAAAATGAAAATTTCAATCAATAAATTGAATGAGGATGTTCATTTTTGCTTTTTGAAAATATGACTTTGGATTTTATTTTTGAAAAGATGATTGTTGATTTTGTTTAAAAAAAATGAAATCTTCATTCAATAAATTGGATGAGGATGTTCATTTATGCTTTTGAAAAATATGATTTATTTTTGAAAAGATGATTGTTGATTTTATTTTTGAAGAGATGATTATTGATTTAGTTTTGAAAAGATGATTGTTGATTTTATTTTTAAAATGAAATCTTTATTCAGTAAATTGAATGCGGATGTTCATTGTGCTTCTTTGAAAATAGTGATTATTGATTTTGCTTTTTTTTAAAAGATCCTACATATAACAATCATGAAGATTGTTAGATGAGGTTGATTTATGAAAATTTTTGTGCAAACATTTTATTATATGCATTTTGAAAAAGTACTTTTTGGAAATTAATGTTTTTATAAAGGATTTATTTTTTTCTTTATTTTTGGAATGAACCTTTTCTTACCATAAAAATGGTAATGGGAAAGTCTTTAGTTATTTCTTTTTATTAAATTTTTATTTTCACCTATTGAGAAACTCAATAGGGGTTTTAAGACTTTAATGGAGTAAGGTCCTAAAACCTAAAGAATGTTGGCTAGCTTAGCTTATGGATGAAAAAAACTAAGTGCTAACAGAAAAGAAATATAGTCTCAGACTTATACAAAGTATAAATCCACTATTGACACTTAGAGATAATGATCATTAACCAAAGATGGAGAGAGGAACCATCCCCAGTAGAGTTGCCAGAAAAATCTGTGCTGTTTATTTTCATCTTCATCTAAATGATGTTAAATGAAGACAAAAATAAAAATGCTTTTTGATAGGACACCATATAGATCCACAGATGTTCTTATTAGTGTGATCAGATAAGACATTGAGGAATGATGTACTATCTCAAGAGACAGAAATCACTATCTTACATTAGACCTACTCACCTTAATAAGGACTCCTAAGGATGATTGATCTTCGAATGTACCAGAGATTCTTCCCCTACTTTACATGAAAAAGTAAAGTAGGGTTTATTTTAAATTGGGTTCATTAAGTTTCCTATAGAGGCAAGCCCTCGTAGTTAATTACATCTTAAGAGATAAGATTCTTTAAGAATATTGTGGATTAAGGTAAATGATCATTGTCTCCAAAGATTTGAAAGATAGGACTATCAATCAATTGGTTATTTTTGAAAGATCAAATGGGATAGATCAAAAGGAGGGAGTTATTATCAAAACTAAAGATAAGTAGAGGAGATGCACGATGAGGTAGCTAGAGCACCCCAAACTATCTATGGTTGGGCTTTATATTTTTGAATTGAAGAGAAATATTTGTTTGAGTTGAATTTTTATTAGAAATCTAGGACTTATAATTTCATGATAGAAGATCATGGAAATGTCTATGAGATTATGATTTATGCGTGTAGCCCACAAAAGGAAGTATCAACCTCTGAACCAAAATCTAGGGAGCTTTGGCGAGAGCCAAGACACGACCTAAATTTATGGCAAAAATGGGTATATGGTTTACGTCCATAAGAGAGGATAAACCACCCAACTGTTTGGACTCATAATAGCCTGGGGTATAGTGGCCTTGGGTTTTTGACCCAAAACCATTTGGTCATGTGCAATCCTTGGTGTCCAAATGGTCAACTAGATGGTGCTAAGTGGTAGTTTCAAATTCTAAGTGAATTTGATCATAGGTTACCCTTTGACCTAGGAGTAAAATGGTCATTTGGCTTTGATTTTGATTTGGATAAATTTTGGAATGTTTGAAAAATGGGTTGTGCTAATTTTCAATGAATTTGGAGTTTATTTGATATGATTTGGCTCATGTTGACCCATTTAGGTCAAAATGGGTCAACTTGGGTCAAGTTGACAATTGGTCAAATTGGGTCAAACCAAGAGTTGGGTCAAGTTCATATGACCATTTAGAGTGGCTTGGTACCATTGGTTTGGTTCAATTTGATTTATATTTGGTTTTGGTTCATTTGAGTTCACTTAGGTCAAATGGGTCAAGTTCACCCATTTTACCCAATTGGGTTAGGTCATGGGTTGGTTTAGGCAATCAATATTGGGTTGGTTTGATTTTGGCTTAATTTGACCTTTTAGGTTAAGCTAGGTTCATGGTCAATTAGCTGGGTTAAAGTTAATATAAGGCTTTTGATCAAGTTCAACAAGTGATTTAAAAATAAATTTGATCCATTGGTTACCAATTTAGCTTGGATCAAGATTTGACATATTTGACTTTTGGTCAACTTGTGTCAACTTGGGTCAATGGCTAATGATAGGTTGGCTCAAATGATGACTTGGTCAATTCCAATCATTGATCATGAATTGGTTTCGATCAATGATTTCAATCAATTTGGCCTATGGTAGATTTTTGCTAGTTTGAATTTCATTTGGATTAAGTGTTGACTTGGTCAAAGGCTAGGTTTGATCCAATTTGAGTGATTGATCATCTTATGATGATTTTTTCTCGCAATTTGAGGCTTAGATGGGCTTAGTTCAATCCAATTTGGGTAGGATTAAAATTTGGCTCAAAAAGGTGCTTTAGGTCACTTTGGGTCAAGTAAGCCTAAGTGGATCAATTGACTTGATCAAGGCTTTATTCAAGTTTGGTTGAATTCACATATGAACTTATGATTAAAATATAAATCCATTTGCGAGTGATTTGGAGCCAAATGGGTTTTGATTCATTTAACAATTTCAAGTTCAAAGGATGAATGTGGGTTTGATTTGGGTTTGAGTTTTGAATTTGCTTTTGGTTTGATGATTGAAGTTTATGATTGAATTTGGTTTGTGATTGAAGGATTGATTGTTTGAAGGGAAAAATCTAAGGGCTTGGATTGATTTGAGGTTCATTTGGCTAAGTTCAAGAATTTGACTTGAAAGGGTATAGGTTGGTTTTAAGTTAGGTTTGGATTTGAGTTTTTAATTTGGTTTTGGTTATTTGAATTTATATTTCATTTTTGTGAATATTGAGAATTTTATAAAATCTTGACTTTAGTGATTTGAATTTGATTTGAGCTAAGTCCATAAGATGAAATCAAAGTGACTTAGGAAAGATTTTAGATTTGGAATTTGTCATGGATGTCAATCATTTGAATTGATTCATGATTTGAGAAATCCATAGATTTAAAGTTTGAGAAAATCATTTAAGTTGGAATTAATTTGATTTGGAATTGAAGTTGATTTCATTTGAAGTTGATTTGGTTGAAAATCAATTAAATTGATTTGAGTTTGAAGTTGATTTGGATTTGGAGTTGTTTGAATTTGAGGTTTTGAATTTGGAGTTTGACTTGAAAGAATAAGGATTTAGTTCAAGCTATATGGTAAAGTTTTCCCAAACACCCAAGGCATGACCTATTCTTATGGCTAACTCTTCTAAATCTCTGTGTTAAGTGTTCACTGTAGAAGTGTCTTAAGACTCAGAACTCTTGTTAAGAGAGAGTCCTATGTCTAAGATGGAGAGGTTGAGAGCTCATTCTAATTGAGGTCAACAAAGCAATAGGTATGGTGATAAGGACTGCACATATTATGTTGACAATGATCAACAATGATGATCATAAGCACTAATAGAAACAATCTAACACCCAAGGTGTAGAAGGAATCAAGAGCTTATCAATGTGACTCTTTTGTTAATAACATAGAGTGAAGAAGGAATTCATTAATATCCTTCCACTAGAAAAGTTTAAGTCATCCCGATGAGAGTTTTGATTTGATTTGTGTCTCACTGGGGAGAAATTCAATTTGATTTGTTGATTTAGGATTTGGTGCTCCACCAGGGATGAAAAAGTGAACTCTCCACTAGGGGAGCAAGCTCAAATCATCCACTAGGGAGAAGAGGTTGTGAAATATACTAGGGGATTAGAATTCTTGATCCGTTGGGGATGAAAAGATTTGCATCTTGAAGTATGATTTGTTTGATTTGATTATTTTGATTGTTTGATTGCTTGATTGTGTGGTTGACTCCAGGAGGTTGATTAGATTTGTTTTATTTGTTTAGTTTAACTCCATTGAGGGTAGAGTGTTGAATTTGTTTCAATTTTTTTTTTAATTTTGTGGATTTTGAGATGGACCTTGTTGGTTTATAATGGATCCCACTGAACAAGGGCCATGTTGGCCTTAATCTAGCACAGATTTTTTCCAATCCAAAGGGGTAGTCTACCAACCACATAGTAGGACTATCCAATCAAAGGAGTGCCTTTCGACATGCAGTAGATGTACTTAGGAAGAAAGCATAGTATACTTACATCCTCCAACGTAGGGATCGATTCTTAAATTAATGGATTGAACTCAACTAGGTATTAAGAATAGGGGGACTTAAATAAGCTCAAAGATAGTCAAGATTAATTTTATTTTTAGTTTTTTTATGGATCCCATCGATTTGTGATGGATTACATGAAGGCCTTAATTTTGATTTACCAATCCAAAGAGGTAGTATACCAACCACATAGTAGGATTATCCAACCATAGGGGTTGCCTTTCAGTGTGCAGCAGCTGTACTAGGAAGAAAGCATAGTAAGCTTACATCCTCCAAAGTAGGGATTAGTTTCTAGGGTGATCCATTAGCAAAGCAACAGATTGAACCCAACCCTAGGCTGACTATTGATTGAATGCCATTGGGGGACTTAAATCAGCTCAAATATAGTCAAAAATTAATTTTATTTTTTAGTTATTTTTGATGGATTCCTTTGGTTTTATGGTGTGGTAGGCCATTGGCCTTAAATGCTTCAATTTACTAATCCAAAGGGGTAGTCTACCAATCACATAGTAAGACTATCCAACAAAGGGGGTTGCCTTTTGACGTGCAGCAGCTGTACTAGAAAGAAAGCGTAGTAGGCTTACATCCTCTAAAGTGGTCCTAGATCAACCACCAAATATTCTACATTCTACATTGGCCTCATGGCCATTTGAGTGTTGGGGTACCGACATAGTGGGTCCTATTGATCCTCCTTCTTCTAAGGGTCATCGGTTCATCTTAGCTAATTACCTTTCCAAGTGGGGAAATCCCACTAGAGGTCACCTCATATGCTCCAGTTTTAGAACCATTATTGTGGTGAAAATTTATATATATATCCATGCGGTCATCAATCCCCTTTTAGAGAAAGAGACTAAATGAAAACATAAATATATATAAAATATACCTTGTTGGGACGCCATGCAAGGCCGCAGATGTTCTTATTAGGTGATCAGGTAAGAAGTTGAGGAGACGTGTGATATCTCAAAAGATAGAAGTTATCGCCTATAATGGACCTAATCACCTTAATAAGGACTCCGAAGGACTATGGGTCTACGGAATGTACTATTGATTCTTCCTCTACTTCACATGGAAAAGTAAAGTAGGGTTTATTTTAAACTGGGTTCATTAAATTCTCTATAAGGGAAGCCCCCATAGTTAATTACATCTTAAGGAACGAGAATTCTTAGTAATACTCTTGATTAAGATAAATGATCATTATCTCCAAAGATTTTGGAAGGTAGGACTTTCAATCGATTTGTTTATTTTTTGAAAGTCAAGTGGGATCGATCAAGAGGAGGGAGTTCTTATCGAAGCTAAATGAAAATAAGTAGGGGATGCTTAAGATACTGAGAAGTTTATTAAGCATCCCAAACTATCTTATGGTTGGGCTTTATATTTTTGAAATTGAATTAATTTATTTGAGTTGAATTTTTATTAGAATGCTGGGGCTTATAATTCCATGATACAAGGTCACAAAAATGCCTAAGAGGTGAGGATTTATGCTCGTAGCCCGCAAAGGGAAGTAGCATCCTCTGAATCTAAATCTAGGGAGCTTTGGCAAGGGCCAAAAAGCCTGACCTAAATCTAAGGCAAAAATGGGTATTTGGTTTACCTCCATAAGAGACCATAAACCACCCAACTATTAGACTTACAATCGTCTGGGGGTGGCCGCCAACTAACTCCTCCTACGGTTTTAAAATATGTAGGCAAGTCAAATACTTTTGCAAGATAGCTAAGCTGTTGTTTATTTAGAAAGAAACTAGGTCCTTAAACACACTCCCTAAGAAACTAGATCATGTAGGGCATGCTTTCAATGATTTAAATCTAATGCAAAATTTTCATATATTTTATTTTTATTTTGGGCAATCAATTTGACACAGGCTTTATGATTCAAATGCCTAATGCATGAGAAATTAGATTATGGGCCAAAATTAGTAAGATAAGGAGGTGTGTTTCCACCATGGCTCTCATAAGTTAAGCCAAGTTTTCTAGCAAAGGTGGAAGCCCTTCAATCAAGAGTAAAATAATATGCTTTGTATGCATGACGTTATAAAAGTAAGACAACATCCAGCTAAGGGGTTGCTAATTATTTTATCTTGATTTATGGCCTAAGATTTAGGTGAGGTTATGAGTTATTTATTTTTAATTTTGAATTGATTAATTTGGTAAAAGATTTATTTTTTTCTTGAAGAGCCTAATCATCATCCAGGCCAAATATCAAAGAAAAGAAGAAACTAGGAAAAAATGTCATCTTAATACAAAAGTTAAACAAACATCAATCATTTATAAAGCTAGCATAAAAGAATAAAAGGTCATTTATGGTTGGCTCCACAAACCAAAATTAAATTGGGTGAGCTCTACCCTTATACAACCCAGTAAAATGAATTAATTACAATTAAGCAAGGAATTTATGTTATGGGGTTTCATTTATTCTTTTCTTCTTTCTTTCTTCCTCTGGTTGGTTGGAATGTGGTTGCTCCAAAGGGTTCACATGGTACATAAGATGTAATCTTATAACCAATGCTCATCCTAATCTCCCATAATAATCATTCCAAAATTTTAATTATAAAATTACATGAAAAGGGAAAAGTAAATCTAGCTAAAACCTACAAAATAGAGATTAGCTAAACAAATCATACAATCCCAAGCATGTATATGTATAAATTGGATTTAACACCCAGACATGGGTAACCAAGTCCACCTAGCCTAATTTGGATTATGCTTAGGGGTATAAGCACCAACACAGCAAAAGAAATTTTATATTTTTATTATAGAGCCCCTTAAGCACAATCCCCTGTAGAAGATAACGATTAGACTAAATCATCCTACCATTCAGTCTACGCACATACACCCTAACATCCATACTAAAATAAAACATCACAAAACAAAAGCAAATATCAAATCATGCACCATCCTATCCTAAAGCTAGAAAAGGTGACTTAGCCTAATGTGTGCTATTTAAGGTTTGTGTGGTATGCTTAGCTACGCTTTAAGGTTTACATTTCCTAAGTGTGAAAAGTTCAACTTAGAGGGTGGTTTCATTTAAGTTGTTTGATTGATTTAGTTAATTTTTATTTGATGATTTGTTTAGGTTTGAATGAACCTACAATTAATTACTAAGTTGTAAAGAGAGGAAAGAAGAGAACTTCTCTTCCTACCTTAAGTAATTTCTAAAGTAGATTCATGTTTGATTTTTGTTTAGTGAGTATTTTATTATGTGTTTTAATTAATCCTAAGTTTATATTTTCTTTAAATAAACCTATCCAAAAAGAAAGGTATTTTAAGATTAAGTAAAGTGAATTAATATCACAAAACACACAACACTTATTTCTTTCTCAATATGTATAACATGCATATGGATGAATCCTAAGCATATCTATACATACAAATGAGGATGTTTAGCACAATTTCATGATGAATTCTAAGTGATATTACTTAAGAAAATTTGGATGCTTCATGATGCATGATTTTCATTAAGTAGAAAATGGTGATTCTTTTATCCATTTTCACATGCACATTTATATGTATGAAAGGAATAAGTGAGTACGGCACCATTGTTAGCACCAGGGGTGTAAAGTACAAGACCTACTTAGGGCTAATTAAAGCCTCACAACCCCAGGGTTGTCCAGACTAATATACAACTTTCCTTAAATATATATGCATGTATAAAAGAAATGAATGGAAAAGAAAGATGCAAATGTTTGTGTTTGTTTATTTTTGTTTTGATTGTTTAATTTATATGTGTGATGTAGAATTCCTTCATAAGTCATGACATAGGAGTGTATAGGAATAGATTTAATCAAGTGTTATGTCCTTTTCAAATGGACCATACACTTTGCAGATCCTACACAATTCTATGTTAAGAAAGAAGGAAAACAAAACACATTCACATTAAGCTCATAAGTACATAAATAGCATACCTTCCAATTTTAATGTTTAATTCATAAGTTTCAAAATAATTTTTAGATTTAATAGTGATAATAGCCATTTATATCCTCACTTTAGCTAAAACATGTAATGTGACATAAATGAAATATTTTATTTTTAATTTGATTTTCAAAAAGCATGAATGCGTGATTTTTATATGACATACACATTTAACATATTAGGAAAGAAATGAAGTGATGAAAGCATGTAAATTCATTCACCCTAATTAATTCCTAAAGACAATCCTATGAATAAGATTATTTAAAGTAAATCAAATTTATTTTAAGAAGAGTTTGGATTTTGTTTGAGTTTGATTTCAATTTGAGAAATGTGAGAAGTTTTGCTGGTCCTAATCCATTCCCCCATGTGTATGATGTTTTAGTTTAATTTTTAGGTAGTTAGATTAATTTTATGCTTTGGTTAGGTTAAGATGTACATTAAGTGTGTTAATTACCCCTTACATATACCACTTTAACATATTTAATCAAATAATTGTGAGCCTATGATATGACATAAATCCACACTAAGAATTTAAATCAGTAATGCACCTAGGAAAGAAAGGTACCTAATGCAATTGACTCACAATTAATGATTAATTAAGTTAAAGGGTTTAATTTAAGTACTCTCATAACCCTTCTCACACATGTGAGTTGGATTTTAATTTCCTTAAGCTACTTAAACTATTGAACACCTAAGCACCTACCCAAGATGAATTGATTAAGTTCTAGAATATTTTGAAAGTTTTATCAAAGTAATTAAGCAAGTGATTAGTGGATTAGCCCTTAATTATGTTTAGATTAAGGAAGGAAGGGGGTTTAACGAATGACTTAGGAAAAATTCTACAAATCCATTCCATAAACCACTTCTCTACTTAAATAAGGTTTAATTAACTTAATAAAGGGATTAAACCTCTGTTCATATGCTTAATTATCCTTAATTACATAAAGAGAGTGATTAAGGATTCCTTAATTGATCTCACTAAATAACTCATCCATAAATCCCAAGAAAATTAGGGGAGGTAGAATTCATCCACTTAAATGCACATGAGAAGTTTTAGATTAATCTATGAGATAATTAGAGAGTAATTAGTGTTATTAGGTTTTCATTAAAACCCTAATTTCTAAAATATTACTATTCAAAATCAATTGAAATTAATTTTAGATTATTTCTTTTTGAATTATCTTTCCAATACTTTTTATTTTATATTTTTTTTATTTTTCTACATTTAGTTATGATATTTTGAAGTTTCCATGATTATTAAGAAATTAATCCCATAATTATATGGCTAATCTCATGCCGCGTGAAGGCGGCCGCGATGCTTTCACATGGCACAATGAGAGGCCACTTAAGTTATCACATCATAGTCAATCGGTATGCGCTTTCTCCCCATCCGTTTGATCTAAGGTCGGACGGCTAAGATCAAGCTCGTAGTTCTTAAGGGGGAAATCAAAGGATCCTATGTGAATTGATCATGGTCTTCCATCCAAAATGCGCAGATGGACGGCCCATGATCCATCCCTGAGTTCTTCTGTGTTAAAGGGGAGTTGTCCACCTTCCATGGCATGATCCGAGTTCGATTGAGCTCGGATTGAACTCAACTCAAATTCAACCCACACCATCATCATGCAAGGGAGATTACATCTAATGGTCAAATTCTCATAAGGTGAGAATTTCTTTCATAAAGGACCACACCATGGCTAGTTTAAGCTCGGGTTGAGGGCATACCTCACCGGAGGCTATCATGGTGCTCAAATTTGTTGAGGTAGCTTCATCTAGTGGAGACGAAGCCCTGTTGAAGATTTGAGGTGATTTTTTTGAGTGGATCTTCTTATGGATCAAGCTCTCATTCAATTGGGCTCAGCCTTGATCAAAGTCCCCTCCCCCTTGCCTTGAGAATCTGGATGAAGCTTGGAGTGAGTTCGATTGAGTCCTCTAAAGGAGCTTGCAATAGGAATTGGCTTGATTTTGTGTATTGGATGAGATGGAATTTCACTTGAGCTCCCCTATTTTTGGTTTAAGATAAACCAAAAATGAAGAATTCCAATTGCTTAGGGATTGCTTGAGGGAGCTTGGGAACCTTGAGGGAGCTCTTTCTCAGTCAATCGAGTGTGTCTCTATTGGATTCAAATGAAATTAGGGGAGTATACCTCCCCCTAGGTGAATTGGACGATCGCAAGCTTACATGCCATTTTTGATCAATTGATCAGATGGGAATTGTTTGTTAGGCTGTTAGGAGTGTCATGGCATTAAGTTTTGAGTGTGGAGTGGAGTAGTGGAGCTCCCATGTGCTTGAAATAAGTGGAGAAAAGATTTCCATGTGCCCATGTCCATGGGGGTGGTCGGTTTTGACATTGGGTAGGGTTTGGTTGACCCAAACCCATTGGGTCATGTGCACCATGTCCATTAGTGACAATTTGGTCCACTAAGAGGATGCCAAGTGTCCATGAAAAGGAATTTACCAAATTCTAAGTGGTTTTGATTTTAGGTTACCTATGGCCTAGGGGTAAAATGGTCATTTGACCTTAATTTCAATTTGAATATATTTGTTATGATTGAAAAATGGGTTGGTCCAAGTTTCAATAAATTTGGAGTTGATTTGATGTGATTTAGCTCATGTTGACCCATTTAGGTCAACTTGACCAATTGGTAAAATTGGGTCAAACTAAAGGTTCGGTCAATTTCATATGACCATTTGAAATATTTTGGCATCATTGGTTTGGTTTAATTTGATTTATATTTGAATTTGGTTCATTTGATTTCATTTAGGTCAAATGGGTCAAGTTGACCAATTTGACCCATTTGACCTATTTGGGTTAGGTCATGGGTTAGTTTATGTTTGGTTGACCATTTGAAATTGATTGGTATTTTTGTTTCCAATTAATTTTGTTTATATTTGGATTTGGCTCAATTTGACCTTTTAGGTCAAGCTCGGTTCAAAGTCAATTGGGCTAGGTTGGGTCTAGTTGGCCAATTGGGGATTTGGTCATGTTCAACAAGTGATTTGGAATGAACTTGACCCATTAGTTTCAATCAATTTAGCTTAGATCAAGTTTTGACACATTTTGACTTTTAGGTCAAGTTGGGTCAACTTGGGTCAAGTGGCCAATTGGGCTAGGTTAGGCTCAAATGATGACTTGGTCAAGTTCAAACATTGATCATGAATGAGTTTTGATCAATGGTTTCAATCAATTTGACCTATGGTGGATTTTGGCTAGTTTAGATTTCATTTTGGCTAAGTGTTGACTTAGTCAACCCTTAGGTTTGACTTGGTTTGACCCAATTTGAGTGTTTGATCATCTCATGATGATTGTTGCCCACAATGTGAGGCTTAGTTGGGCTTAGTTCTATCCAATTTGGGTAGGATTAAAATTTGGCTCAAAAGGGGTACTTTAGGTCACTTTGGGTCAAGTGAGCCTAAGTAGGTCAAATGACTTGGTCAAAGATTAATTTGAGTTTAATTGAACTCACATATGGACTTATGATTGAAATATAAATCCATTTGAAAGCGATTTGAAGTCAAACGGGTTTTGATTCATTTGACAATTTCTAGTTCAAAGGGTGAGCATGAGTTTGACTTGGGTTTGATTTTTGAATTTAGTTTTGGTTTTATGGGTGGAGTTTGTATTTATATTTGGATTCATGACTATAGGATGGATTGAATTATGAAGAAAAATCAAGGGTTTGGCTTGATTTGAAATTGATTTGGCTAAGTTCAAGAATTTAACTTGAAAGGCTTAGGTTGAATTTTGATTGAATTTGAGTTTGAGTTTTAAATTTATTTTTAGTTTGATGATTGGAGTTTATGTTTATATTTGGATTCATAACTGAAGGATTAATTTAATCATGAAGAAAAATCAAGGGTTTAACTTGATTTGAATTTGATTTGGCTAAGTTCAAGATTTTGACATGAAGGGCTTAGGTTGAATTTTGATTAGATTTGAGTTTGAGTTTTGAAGTGATTTTTGGATTGATGATTGAAGTTTGTATTTATATTTGGATTCATGATTGTAGAATTTATTAAATCAGGAAGAAAAATCAAGGATTTGGATTGATTTGAAATTGATTTGGCTAAGTTCAAGATTTTGACTTGAAAGGCTTAGGTTGAATTTTTATTGGATTTGAGTTTGAGCTTTGAATTTAATTTGATTAATTTAAATTTATATTTCATTTGTATATGTGAATATAAACAAGAATATAAATGGGTTGTGAGAAAATTCCTTGAATTTGAATTGATTTAGATTTGATTTAGGCTAAGTCCTTGAAAGGGAATCAAAGGACTTAGGAAATATTTTTTTATTTGGATTTGAATTTTGGATTTAGTTTGATTGATTTGAATTTATATTTCATTTATATATGTGAATATAAATGAGAATATAAATGGGTTATAAGAAAATCCTTTGAATTTGAATAGATTTAGATTTGATTTAGGCTAAGTCCAAGAAAGGTAATCAAAGGACTTAGGAAATATTTTGTAGTTTGGAATCTAATCATGGGCCACAATCATAAATTTCAATCATTTGGAATTTATTTGAGTTTTGAGAAAATCCATCAAGTTAGAATGAATTTAAGTTTGACTTGAAGGGAGGAAGTTAGGAATTTGGTTCAAGTTATAGGGTAGACAAATTTTCCTAACATGCCTAAGGCATGACCTATTCCTATGGCTAACTCTTCTAAGTCTCTAGGGCTAGGTTGAGTGTTCACCTAATCACTAGAAGTGTCTTAAGACTAAGGAACTCTTAAAGTCTAAGAGAAGTCCTATGTCTAAGATGGAGGGGTTGAGAGCTAATTCTAAAAATGAGGTCAACAATCGTATATAGGTTCGGGGTGCCTCGATGAATTATATTTGATAATGGTACTGCATTCATGAGCACCAAGATCAACAGCTTTACCAGGAGACATAGTATATATTAGAGATACTCCACCATCTACTATCCCAGGGTAAATGGCCTAGCAGAAGCATTCAACAAAACTCTCATCCAGATACTAAAGAAGACACTCGATGACAACAAGCGATAGTGCTATGAGCAACTAGTTAAAGCCTTGTGGGCATTCCGTACCACATACAGAACTTCAACTCAATCTATCATGTTCTCTTTAGTGTACGAATCCGAAGTCGTTCTACCCTTAGAAGTGCAACTGCCATCATTAAGGATAGTAATGGGTAGTAAAATAATTACAGAGCAGAATGCGAAGTTGCGGTTAGAAGAGCTAGAAGGTTTGGAGGAGAGACGCCTACGAGCGTGCCAGAACCTCGAGTTATACAAAGCCAAGATGATTTAAGCTCACAAAAAGCTGGTCCACCTTAAATCTTTTCAAGTAGGAGAGCTTGTTTTAGTTCTAAAGAGACCAATTGTTGCGTCGAAAGATGGGAGGCAAGTTTGAACCCACTTGGGAAGGCCCTTTTGTCATAGAAAAGGCCTACGAGGAGGATCTTATCAACTTATTGATTATAAATGGGAACACCCGATGCTTCCAATTAATGGGCTCTATTTGACGAAATATTACCCATAAAATCATGTTTGAAAATAATTATCTTCAAAATAACAAAAAATTCATTCCAATTTATCAAAATCTTCTCTTCTTTCGAAGCACTGTTTGCTTGTCTTGCGAATTCACCATGAGGTGTTTAGGATAGGTGTAAGAGAACCCAAGAGGTATCCTATCCCTCTTTCACAACATGAACACATTCAAACACAATTTGTCGGCACTACTAGAATAGGTGTGAGAGAACCCAAAAGGCATCCTATTTCAACTAGCACAACTAAGTTTGGTATGAGAGAACCCAAGCGGCATCCTTTCTTAGTGGGATCACAATTGCCATTCATGGAATCATTTCATCAATTCCCCAATGTGTTAAGATAGGTGTAAGAGAACCCGAGAGGCGTCATAATCCTTCTAACACAAACACAAACAAAAATAACCATCCAAAAACTACTCTCAAGTTGAAGAGAATATTGACTACTAGATCATCAACATAGCATTCAACTTGATAATGAATGAGTTTGTTGAAGATCCAAGTCATGGCCTACTAGTAAGTAGCACCTGCATTTTTAAGGCTGAAAGGCATGACCTTATAACAATAGATTTCGATCGAGGTTCAAAAATTAGTGTTTCTTTCATCTTCTGGGGCCATCTTGATTTGGTTGTAGCCAGATGAGCTATCCATGAAAGAGAATATTGCATGAGATGAGGCAATATCCACCATTAACCCTGGTATAGGAAGTGAAAATTCATCCTCAGGGCATGCCTTATTCAAATCCCTAAAATCATCGCATATGAAAATTTTACCCATTATTTTTCTTAACTGGAATGACACTGGCCAATCAGGTGGGATATTTCTCTTCCCTGATAAAGTTAGCATCGATCATTTTCTTGAACTGAGAAATGACCTACTACTCAATTTCTAATCGCATGCGTCTAAGAGCCTGCTTGATAGGGTTAGCATTAGGATCTATTGCTAGTTTGTGGACTACTATGTCAGAAGATAAATTGGTCATTTTTTCATAGCTCCATGCAAAGTAGTCCTTAAACTCAGCTAATAGCCTAACTAAGTCATTGATTTCTTCTTCATTTATTAAGAAACTGATGTACATCTGGCGTGGATCTTTTTTTGTTCCTAAGTTGATTTTTTTGAGTTCATTTGTGGTCGATCTAATTTCTTCTTCAAACTCTGGTGCATCCTTGACTTCAAGATCATTTGAGTTATTTGAAGTTTCTAAACACACCTCCTCATAAGAGTTAGCATGATTTGAAAAGAACCTATCAGACTCTTGGCATGACATCTGTGGATGACTTGGGGGCCTCCTTAACTACCAAACCTTCAACTTTTTGGGAAGAAAGTGATGTTAGAGCTAAAGTTCCCAACTGCTTCCTGATTGTTTTACATAATGATGATTTGGATACATTCATGCTTTACTTGGAGGCTTGGTCTTCATTATTGTCTAGCTCAAACGTCACCTCCAAAAAGCCCCGCTGAGAGGGGTTGGTCTGTGTGTTAACCACATGAGGCTCATCCTCCGAACTGGACTCTAAGTCTATGTGGTTAGCGGGGGTACTCCTGTGAGCCAAAACATAGCTCCTATCGGCTGGCCACCAGCAAGGAGGTTTTCCACCTCTAGAACTACCTCTAGACTTGCCTCTTTCTCTACTTGGTGGGGGTTGAGTCATCCTACCCATGTGTTCGTATGGAGGAATGAATTATGAGTGGAATATAATATCTGGCTCTACTTCTTTCTTAGTGTCTTATTCTCGCTCACTTGTACTTTTATTTTTTTCTTTTCCTTTTTCTTTTTTTCCTTTTTCTTTTTCTTTCTTTTCTTTTATTTCTTTTTCTTTTATTTTTAAACTTTCACCAAATTTACGAGACTAAACTTTTTGATTTGGAGGAAGATAGTAGGCTACATCTTCATATCTCTCAATCTCCCTAACTAAAAATGGCTTCAAGTCTCCTTTGACACAATACTCGATTCAACCTTTTTAAAATTTGATGCACTAATGTAAAGAGGATGGAACCGTGTTATTTTCATGTATCCAAGGCCTATCAAGCAAAGCAGTGAAAGATGTATCTGAATCAATTATGTAGAACTTGGCTTCATTCTTCTAATCATCTATCTCTATTGGTAACACTATAGAGCTTAAAGCCCTCTCGCCATGCTCGTTGAATCCTCTCAACATCATCTAACCTCCTCGGAGTTCAGAGATATCGACCCTCAAGTAGGCAAAGGTCTTTAGACTCATAATGTTCACTGATGCACCTTGATCAACTAACACCTTGGAGAGTCTGAATCTACCCATGTCCACTATGATGTAGAGGGGACAGTTGTTCTTTGTTGTCCCCAAAAGAAGGTCTTCATCGGTGAATGTAACTCCACGAGCTTCTCTTGAATAACATGCCTCCTCTCAAACAGAGGTCAGTTGAGCTAAGCATATTTTTGGAACAAGAAGAGCTTTGATCAATGACTCCCTCATCTCTTTGGATAAGACAAGGGCATCATTTATGCTTAGTTTAGTTGGCAACTTTCTTAGGTAAGCGAGGATATTATAGTTAACTCTGGGCTAGTCCTCCATAAGCATATCCATAGGTGGAGCATCTAGTGGAGGGGCTTCTTGATTGCTAGAACCAATGATTTATTTACCTTTATCCTGAGGTGCTACCCTAGGAGGTAGAACTTTGCCACTACGAAGATTGACTTCACTAACTTCATGGGATGGTTTAATGGAAAGTTCTACCTACTCATCAGGTTCACTTAATAGCTTCTCGTATAGGATCGCTGGAGTCAGATGACTCCAAAACAATTTGAATAGGTGGCCCGGGTGATTTAGGAATGGGTAATCCATTTCTAAATTAAGGAGTGGATCAGAATTGTTATAATTATTAGTACTTGGAGAGCTTTATATAGAAATAAAATCATCAAGATCATCAAATGTAGAGAAGATGTAAGCGGAATATGTCTTCTTCTTCATTGATTTCTTAGGGATGAAGGTACAAAGTAGAAATCAAGTAAAGTAAGTGGAGTGAGGGATTTGGGGCCCCTCTCCGTTGATACAATACGATTACTAGAAGAAGAGCTAGCTAGAGGAACTGTAGCTGCAAATGTGGAAGGAGTGCTAGAATTGGTCGGTGGGTGCGCTACTATGCTATCCCAGGAAAGTTGAGGCTATCGCTGCAGCAGATGGGCTTCTACATCCCTCAAGTTGTCCTTAGAAAATTATAAACCTTCCTTAGAACTAGAGGTTTGAGCTGCTTTATGCACCTACAAGGGTAACTTTTTGATCTTAGAAATAATTATCTTTGAGGTTTGGGATAGAAAAATATTCCAACCTTCCTCTATCTTAAGAAGATCTTGTGTATCCTCAAAGATTACCTTAACAAAATTAGAGGGTTGTTCTAGTAGGTATTCCGTAGGGATGGTAATGGCACCCGACTTGTTCTAGTAGGTATTTCAATACATGACCTAGCATGGGGTGGTACGAGCAATAGTTCGGATCATGACTCTTGCCCACATTCTCCGGCCTCCTAGGCTCTGGTAATTGGAAATCAGACTTCTTTAAGAGATTCTTAAAGATCTTCCTCACTACCTCCCTCTTGAATGAATAGGGTTTATTCAGTTTGTCGATAAGAGTAGGTAAGTAGTAGTTACCTCGTGGTGGAAAGAAATATTGCTGCTGATGAGGTGGCTAAGGTGGCCGGTACGACAGCCTAGGTGGTGATAGAGAAGATGGTAGAGGAAATTACTGAGCTCGAGGCCTATCTGACTGTTGACCTCATTTCTAGAAGACATCATTTTAGCAATAAAATGATATCAAGTTCAAATGCAGAGTTTCCACTTCAAAATTCAAACTCAAACCTAAAGTTTACTCTAGTCAACCTAAAGTTGACTTAAGTGGGCCCACTTGGTCAAAAAGTCAATCCACTAAAATTTGACTAAATTAAAACACTAAAAATATTCTAAAATATCAAATAAATATTTGTGATCATAATAATGAAGAAATTTGAGTTCATTAAGGTCTAGATTAAGTAAATTAAATTCCTTAAATCAAAATGACTTAAATAGGCTACATTGAACTCAAACCCAAGGAAAATTGAAATAAACCCAAGATGATTGTCCTAAATCATATGAAGATGGTAATAGGATATAACCCAATTCTCTATTAAGTGAAATTGGGTCAAATGGGTCATTTGACCCATAAGAAATTAGGTTTAACTCTTCTTAACCCAAGTTGGGTTAAGTGAGTTAAACAAAATATTAGAAGGTGGAAATTTAAAATAACTTTAATCAATACATGTGGAAAGGAGATTAATCTTCTTAAACATTATTAATGAGGTAATTAACCTCCTTAATTAATAAAATCAAAGAACTAAATAACAAAATCAAAAAAAATAATTAAAAACCTTCCAAGGATCCCCCATTACTAAAACTGACCAAGGGAAGCCAAGGAAGTGCATAAGAGCTTCGACCATGTAGGAAACCAGGCATAGACACTTCCCCAAGGAGAATTAATCCCACAAACATCCTCACACATCCAAACCGAAACAAAAAGAAATCTCCCCCTCCCTCCAAGTGCTCTCAACCATTGTGAACCATCAAAATTGAAAATCCAATCCAAGGCTTGGTCTAGAGATCGAATTGGCTCAATTCCTTTGGTACAAGGTTTTCTCTTGAAGAAACGAAGCTATTGGAATTAATTTCAACCTCTGAAACTCCCTGAATCAAGGTACGTCATTGATGACCCCTCTTTTTCTTCAAAGATTTTGGCCTTGATCATTTTCACATAATTCTTGCTCTACCGTGCGATCAAGCTGTATGGATTGAAAGAAGAGCTTTCAGCGATCGTGTAGCACTTTAAATCATCTGATTTCATAACCTATAGCCAAAGATATTAGCAAAACACAATGGACGGTCCTTCAGGTTGGGGAGAAAATCCCGCCCATTTCTTTTAAAAGAAACGCATACCTGATCTAGACATTTATAATCTGACAATTTTCTAAAATCGAGAACGTCCATCCACATCGACGGCTTAGGATCATCCTGCAAAATCAACCCACGCGCGACACGCGTCTTGATCCCATGGAACCGCAGGATCACTGATCGGACAGTCTGAAACCAATCCCACTCATTTTAACGAAATCATGTGGGATCGGCTCACTTAAAAGTCGTTAAAACTGTTAATATTAGTTAAATAACGGTTTAATTAATTAATTAAAAACCTGAAAACTCCAAAAAATCATATAAAATTATAACAAAATCAAAAAATACAAATAAAAGCTCTAGGGATTCGTCTTGATGAGAGGAATCCATTGAAATTACAATCCCCAATTTCTATTTGGTAATTTTTCCTTAATTTGGGTTTATTTGAAAAACATTAAACCCTAATTAATTTCAAATTAATAATCTAATTAATTTGAAACTTTGGGGAAATGAAATTAAGCTTAAAAGATATCTTAAGTAAATTTTTGGGGATTTAATTCTCTAAATTCAAAGAAAATTGTAATTTCATGTGTCTAAACTTTAAATTAATTAAACTAATTACCCTTTAATGAAATAATTAGAAAACTTTAATCTAATAACCTTAAATCAACATAATAAATATTAATGAACATCGAATATTAATTAAACCTAATCAAACCTTTATGAACCTAATAGATCACTAATTAACTCAATTAGGTAATTAAAAGAATTAAATAATTCAATTAAATGACCTGAAATTAATTAAATCATAATAAATCAACCAATTAACCAACAATTATAAATAAACCCTCATTGGAAAGGTATTTCAGTGAAGAATAAGTGAAAAATAAAATCTCTTAATGAATCTTAATAAATTAGGCTTAATTTAGGTTTTAATGAAATAATTAAAACCTTAATTACACCCTAATTAAATATTTAATCAAGTTGAAACTTTAGAAACTTAAATTTGGCATGTAACCCCCACGTGCCATAATTATCGCAAACCCAATTGGTCTATAAATTTGGAATTCTTGATTTTCCAAATCTCTAGGTCAATATGAACTAAATAATAATTAAGAATGATCATTAATTCATTGAATCAATAAATAAATTGAACTAATCTGAAATAAACATCAGAAATACTTAGGGTAATTCATCAAAACTTCCTATAAGTCAAAGAATTTAATCAAATATCAAAAATTTAAGAAAATCAATGCTTAATGAAATTCAAATATAATTAAACAACTTAAGTTAAGTTTAATGAAACCACTTATCCTTAATGAATTTAAATAATGAATCTAAAACCTAGGTTAATTAAATCAAATTAAGAATAATCTATGAACAAACCTAAGGTATTAATTCATATTAATAAATTTAAAGTTACAAATCCATGATTTAATATTTTAAGTTAAATTGAATGAAATCAAACTTAAATCATACTTTTTTAAATTAACATAAGCCAAATCAAATGAAATCCATATAACTTAATTCAAAATGAAATAGATCAAACAAATTAAATCAAACAAAGCAATTCAAACAAATGAAATAACATAAATCAAATCCAAACATAAATAAAATCAAAAGGATTAATTAAAATACTTAAGGATTTTAGTTAGACTTTTGAAAACTTCGTTAGGATTTAGGATGTTGAATGGAAAGAACTCCATCCAAAAATGGAATCATTCCACTCTTCATTCTTGAAAACTTAAATATTACTTTAACCATAAAATGAACATAAAAATGGAAATTAAATCACTAAACCATTTGAATTGAAACCAACCAATGGTAAAAATTAAACCAATTCAAACTTCAAAACTTAAACTTAAAGGCTTAGACTTACCACACAAACCCTTCTACACACACTAGATTACTTGGGTCACGCTCTAGATCTAGGTTAGATCGTGATTTTCTTTTAATCTATGATATGTTGTGTTGTGCTTCACATGTCTATGTGGTGTATTACTTTAGACTGGATTCCTAGGCTTGTTTATTCGTTAGACTGGATGTTAGGGCGTTCTTTTTAGATTTAACATTATTTTCTGTAGGAGAATGTGTTAAAGGGATCGTTGTAATAAATAAATTATAAAATTATTGTTTTTGCAGTGCTAAAATCCCGTAGTCCATGGGCTTGCAAGAAACTAATGCTAAGCCCGTATGTTTATGAAATATAAAACTTTTGTGTTATGTATTTCTAACATCTCTTTTTTTGCAGCTTAGGATTTCTTTTAAATTTTAAATGTAAACTTGAGCTTAGAATTAGGTTAGGATCTATGGGGTCTAGGATTAGTGTGACCCAACCGGAGATGGTATGGTGGTCTCTGTGGAGCAGGATGTCCCGAAGAAGGAGACTTTCTGAAAGAAGACCCATAGATCTAAACTTGTAGTTCTAGGTCGGGTTGTATAAGCGAACTTCGGTACCCATTTTCTTTCTTCTGGTGTCTGTATTACGCATTGGCCTTTTTCTTATATAATTTAATGGCTTGATTTATTTTGGGTGCTAATAGAAACAACATACTTTTCTTAGGTTTCTTTT
The DNA here is from genome assembly GCA_021442155.1 of Cymbidium sinense. Lineage (NCBI taxonomy): Eukaryota > Viridiplantae > Streptophyta > Magnoliopsida > Asparagales > Orchidaceae > Cymbidium > Cymbidium sinense. The sequence continues at coordinate 8,998,923 of CM038224.1, read as the reverse complement.
CTATGTTTGTCTGTGATGTATGCTTAGGACGTAGGCTCATAGGATAAACTAAATTTTCTACCCAATTAAATCTTAACATAAAATAAATACAACCATAATCTTCATACAAAAGCCTAGCTATTAAAGCAAGATAAAATATGTAGTAACCCTTTAGCTGGATGTTATAATATCATACATAATCATATTATTTCACTCTTGATTAATGAAGGACTTCTATCCTTGCTAGAGAACCTAGGATTGACCTTTGAGAGCCTATGGTGAAAGTACACCTTCTTCTATTCTGATTTGGCCCATAATCTTTTCTAATTACATGCATTAGGCATATATATTATATTCTATGGCCTAAAATGAATACTGAGTCAAAATAATTACAAAAATTTGAAAAATATGCATTAGTTAGGGACATCTTCATACCCTACATAATCTTAGGGGTTAGGGAGTAAGTTTAGGTTCATAGTTTTCTTTCCTAAAACTGCAATAGCCCAGTCATCTTGCATTCGTATGACTTAGCCTCATGGTTTTAAAATGCACTTAGGTGGTGTTAGCTGACAGCCTTCTCCAGGCAAGTTGTAAGTCCAAAAGAGTCAGGGATAGGTTAGTTCCTTCAAGTGAAAAGAATGACCAATGATTCCCAAGAATAGAACTAGGTTGAGCATCGACATCGAGAAGCTTATAGACTAGTTTGAAGCATCCTTTAGAATAAGTCTTCAACTCTAGGCATTTCTCTTGTGCTACTAGAATCTAAGTCTACATTTCTAAGAAAAGATAACTTGAATTCTAGAATTAAATCCCAAATTTGAAGCCCAATAATAGGATAGTTGAAATGTCTACTGGGCATCCTAGTATCAATAGGCATTTCCTACTCTTTTCCATTTGACTCTTAAAAAAATAACTCTCTAATTTGGACCTCTCCCAATTGAATTTCCAAAAATCAATCCTTTGAATGCTACCTTAATAGTCTTTAGGAATAACACTTATTTCTTTATTCGAGAGTATTCTTAGGCAGAGACCCTTCCTAAGATGTAATTAACTATAGAGGCTTGCCTTTATTGGGAACCATGATCCAAGAATAAAATTGACCATGTTCTACTTTTTCATGTAATTCAGGGGAAAATACTCTGGTACACGAAAGACCCATTAGCCTTAGGAGTCTTTTATTGAAATGATTGAATCCATTATAAGAGAGCATGTTTATCTTCTGAGATAATATGTTTATTCCTTAATGTCATATTTGATCATCTAAATAAAATATTTTTAAACTCTATGTGGTGTCATTTCTTTTCTCTATTCCAGAAAAAAAATAAACTGCACCTAGTCGCTTCCCTTGTCATATCATGATACTCTCTAGCTCTCTTAAATGCCTTTTGCGATTTGGGCTTGGCCGACTGATCTTGGAAAGGTAATTGTTTGATCTCCCCTTATAGAATAGCCACCTTATTGATTAATTTCTCAAATATCTTAATGGTAAACCCTTTAAGCATGAAGGTGATCGGGCCATGGATATTCTTGAGTAGAATTTCAATGGCATGTTATTCAGACAGTTGTGGTTCATATTTCATACTTAAATTATACCATCTAAGAATGAAATCACCAAGGGACTCATTAGGGTGTTGTTGAGCTACAACGAGATCACCCATAGTTACCCTCTGCTAAGCTCCAGCAAATCTCATAATAAAGAGCTGCTCTAACTCAGCAAATGTCTTTACTAAACTATTGAGTAGTTCAGCATACCAATCAAATGTGATACCTGACAAGATACTAACAAAGAGGCAAAATAAGAGTGCATCGTTGCCACCAACATTGCAACATCCGGCCCTGAAATGTGATATGTGTTGCTGGGGGTTCCCACTGCCATCAAAAATTTTGATGGACAGAGACACAAAGCCCTTAGGATATTGGACACCATCAAATTCCTCCGGGTAGGGTGTACCCTTTGGAACAGATGAGCCACCTCGGGCTTGCACCAACACATCTCTCACCTGCTACTTCACCATGTGTTTAATGTCTTTTTTATGCATGGAGGAGCTATCCACCACCTTCCTATGCAAGCTACTACTGTCTTCCTCGACAGGAATGCATCTAGGCTGATTTGAAGTATGTACCATCCTTACTGTATCAGCTACTATGGGAGAAGGCTGTGACACCAGGGCTGAATTTTGCAATGTTGACACTGAAGCCATCAACTCTTCAATCTTCTTCCCCATTCTATCAATATGAACATCATTCTTCTTAAGCTGGTGGAGGAGGTGTTGAGTTGAATGGACGGCATCATCCTCTTCAACTACAATACCTTCCTGGCTCTGCTAATCTTTATGGAGGGAGCTCCTAATATCAACCATGTGAACTTCGATTGAATCCTCAAGGAGGTCATATTCATCAGGATCAAATGCTACCCTCTCATCCTCCTAAATGCGATCCTAAGAGTTCCCTCTTGGTAAGTAAGTTGTTACAATCTCATCCAAGGAATGATCAAAAGCGCCATAAACACTCGAGGGGTGGAGAGGGACTGGTCTTGACAAACATCTAACTGCGTCCACGAGTGTTGCTCGGGAGGGTCATGCTCACGAAATACATATGCTCATATGCACATGAAGTGGTGTCCCAGGAGATCCTACCATGGGAATTATAAATCCCTTTCCCCTCACAACTACCACTGTCACTAGCTCTGATGGTGGTGGTGGTGGTGGTGGTGCGACCATGATGTTGTGGGGTCATCACTCCACCAAAACTGAAGTAGGAAGTTGAGGAGGGGAACACATCCTCACCCCAGTTGGTGGAGTAGATAGAGTGGGATCCTTTGGCCATAGCAGGATCATCAAAGGGGTCGGTCTCTCCCCGGATGGGGGCTTCTGGATCTTGGTGGGAGTGGTGGATGTTGTGAGTTGTACTAGAGATGGTGGATGACGAAGGGAGCAGTGTGAAGGTAACACCGACTATTCTTCAATGGAAGATCTTTGCCCATGATGGGTAGCACGGGTAAGAACAATCATATTTGAATGCTCGGCCCTAACGAGAGGATGATCTGGAAAATTCATCAAAGTTGAGACTGTCGATTGCCTGACATTCCTTGTCGCTCTCTCCTACCTACCTCGCTCTCTCCTACCTACCTAAGTAGATGTTCGAGCCTCCATGACCCTCTCTTTATGGATCCGACCCCTCACACTTTTAGGGATCAATGATTACAAATCAAACAAGGTACCAAACTCTAAGCATCCGTATGCTCTGCTAACCTAACTTAGGATAGTCCTAAGTCTATCATAGGGCCTTCTGTGCTCCCTATCTAGTGTCTCATAGTATGCCAATGATGGGAGAGAAGCACCAATCCTTCGATAATCTTCTTCTCCATTTGAGGCTAAGAGGGGGTGGAACTTGTTGCTAGTTAGAAGTGGAGATCCTCTCGGGGAGAACCCTCCTTGGCTACATGGGATGAAGCCTCAAGCTCTCTGGCTGCTCTCTCATGCTCCCGCTTAATCTTTTAATTTTTATTATGATACTGAGTATGAATGAACAAGGAAGAGCGAAAGCTAGTACCTACCTCAAAAGTGGAGGAGACTATTTCAGAGGCTAAGATAGCCTTCCCCTTAGAGAGGAGGTAGTAGCTCACCGAGTAAGGATAGTTGGATGGGCGGTCTAAAACTATCACACCACTAGCCTTTCTCTTCAATGGAGAGGGTACTGAATCGAGGGGCATGTTAATGCGGATGACTGGCTTCTGCCCAGCCACCTCATCCCGACTGATAGCAGTGAGGGTCATCCCCTCACAAGTGACATGTGCTCCCTCGAATCCTCGACCAAAGAAAACTAAATGGGTGGAGTTAGTCTAAGGGAGGCTGGCCTGATCCAAGGCCAAATCCATCCCAAACAAAAAGGTGAAGACAAACTTCTGGGAAGCCATGTGTACTGACTATAAGAGTGAATGACACCAACTGATCTGTACTGTACCTCTGCATGTGTTGAAATATAACTTGAGTCAGATCTATGCTTTAATATTTATTCCAAAGAGAGTGATATAGATTTGGAGTTTTGAAACCCGACTTCAACAATTCAAATATGTTAAGTGGGTTCATTGGAGAGATTTTAGTGTTTGGGGAGAGTCTTTGCCATTTGATTCTTTTGATTTTATAACCCATACTCAACCAATTTAGGTAGATTGGGTGGGGTTCAAAAATTTGAGGAGAGATTTTCTTGGAGATATTTGTATTTTATGTATCTTGTTTGAAAATATTAATGATTTGAAAGAACCTTTACTTAGAAAATTTGAGTATGCTAAGAAGAGGTGGTGAATGTATGTTTGAAAATTTTTTGCTTGTGATGATTAATTGTGTGATAAGTTCATTTGAGAATGGGGCTTCTTACTTAAAAAATTATGTATGTTAAGTAGAGGCCACATGTGTTTGCTTTCTGTTTAAAAATGAGACTTTCACTTTAACAAATTTGGTATGTTAAATGAAAGTCAAATGTGATTGATATATATTTTGAGAATAGGACTCCAACTTAACAAATTTGGTATATTAACTGGAGGTCAAATGTGACATGAAAATGAGGCCCTCACTTAACACATTTAGTGTGTTAAGCAGGGAGTCAAATGTTTATGAAAATAAGATTCTTAATTAACAACTTTAATATGTTAAGTGGAATCAAATACACATGAAAATAAGATTCTCACTTAACAATTTTGATATGTTAAGTGAGAATCAAATGTACATGAAAATGAGATCCTCACTTAAAAACCTTAATATGTTAAGTGAGAATCAAATATACTTGAAAATAAGATTCTCACTTAACAATTTTTGATATGTTAAGTGAGAATTAAATGTGTAATGAAAATGAGATTCTCACTTAATAACCTTGATATGTTAAGTGGGAATCAGATGTACATGAAAATAAGATTCTCACTTAATAATTTTGATATGTTAAGTGAGAATCAAAAGTATATGAAAGTGAGATTCTCACTTAACAACTTTGATATGTTAAGTGGAACCAAATGTACATGATTCTCAGCAACTTTGATATGTTAATGGGAATCAAATGTACATGAAAATGAGATTCTCACTTAACAACTTTGATATGTTAAGTGGGAATAAAATGTACATGAAAATAAATTTCTCAGTTAACAATTTTGATATGTTAAGTGAGAATCAAATGTACATGAAAATAAGATTCTCAGTTAGCAATTTTGATATGTTAAGTGAGAATCAAATGTACATGAAAGTAAGATTCTCACTTAACAACTTTAACATGTTAGGTGGGAACCAAATGTACATGAAAATGTGATTCTTACTTAACAACTTTGATATGTTAAGTGGGAATGAAATGTACATGAAAATGAGATTCTCGCTTAACAACTTTGATATGTTAAGAGGGAATCAAATGTATTTGAAAATGAGATTCTCACTTAACAACTTTGATATGCTAAGTCGGAATCAAATGTACATGAAAATGTGATTCTCACTTAACAACTTTGATATGTTAAGTGGGAATAAAATGTATTTGATGTGTTCTCTTTCTTTTGACAAACATGGCATGTCAAATAAGATTCTAAAATAGAGGGAAAATTTATTTAACAAATCTTAAGTATGCTAAATAGCTTTCAATAATATGCTTTGATGTCATGTAAGTGATTTATTGATTTTGAAAATAGTGAAACTTCAACTCTAGCATATGTGAAATATGTTGAGTGGAGCTTCAATTTCATGTTATGATTCGAAAGTAGAATCTTCATCCAACAACTTTGAGTGTGTAGAATGAAGATGGCTATTTTCAAAAGAAGTTCTTTTGGAAAGTGTGTGAAAGAAATTATTTTCTTAAATTTTATGATGAACCTTGCCTCACCGAGTGAGGTCCAAAAATCTAAATGATGTAGGCTAACTTTGCTTAAGAATGAAATAAGTTATGTGCCAATGAAAGAAAAGATAGTCTCAGACTCACATTAAATGCAAGTCCACTATCGATGCTTGGAGACAACAATCGTCTACTAGAGATGGAGAGAGGAACCATCCCCAGCTGAGTCACCAAAAAAAATCTGTGATGTTTATTTTTGGTTATGTTATGTATATGAGAGGGAAGGGGGGACACCATGTAGATCTAAGGATGTACTTATTGACGTGATCGGGTACTACATCAAGGAATAGTGCACTATCTCAAAAAATAAAAATCACCACCCTATGATGGACCTAATCATCTAATATGGACTCCAAAGGCATGATGGGTCTTGAGATACACTTTACATGGATGAATAAGTAGATTTATTTAAATCGTTCTAAAGTTCCCTATGAGGCAAGCCCCCCATAGTTAATTGCATCCCAAAGAAGGTGAGTTCTTTAGAATACTCGATTAAAGTAGGCAAATTTGTTGTAAAAAAAATTTAATAATTGGTTATATTTGGAAGATCAAATAGGATAGATCGAAAGGAGAGATTTATTATCGAAGCTAAAGGAGATGAGTAGGAGATGCTCATGATACTAAGAAGCCTAGTGAGCATTCCAATCTATCATATGGTTGAGCTTTATATGTTTGACATTAAGGATAAGTTATATCTTTAAGTTAAAATTTTATTAGAGAGTTAGTACTTATACTCTAACAACACAAGATTGTTAGAATGCCTAAGAGGTGAGGATTTCTATAGCCCAAAGGGTAAATGGCAACCTTAGATCCTAAATCTATAGAGCTTTGGCAAGGGCCAAAGCATGACCTAAATCTAAGGTGAAAATGGGTATATGGTTTATCTCCACAAGAGAGAGCAAACCACTGCGACTTATAACCGCTTGGCCTAACTCTCATGCTTTAAATCCATGTGGTCAAGTCATATTATTTGTAACATGGTTAAGCTATTATTTATTTAGAAAAGAAACCCTAAGAGACTAGAGCATGAGTGGTATGAACAATGGTATAATATAATGTAAAATCTTTTCAAGTTTTATTTTATTTTTGACACTTCATTTTGACAAAGGCTTTAGGATTTTTTATGCCTAAATGTAAGATGAAAGTATATTATTAGCTAAATAGATAAGAAAGGGTGTTTTCTACCATAAGGGATGCCCTCATAGGTCAAGCATTCCCCTATCATTCAAGGATGGAAATCCCTTATTTTCAAGAAATGAAACAATATGCATGCATGATGTGAAACATTCAACTATTGAGCTAAAGGGTTGTTAAATCTTTTAATTATCTTATTTAGTGCTTATGCTTTATGGTGAGGTTAAGAATTATTTAAAATTTAATTATGAGTGATTAATTTGAGTAGAGAGATTAATTTTTTCCCTAAGACCCTAATTACATCCAAACCACACATTAAAACATCAGTCATTTAATAAACTATGAAAAAGATGCAATCCTAATACATAATTTAAACATAATATTAAACATTTTTATAAACTAACACAAAAAAATAAGAGGCCGATGCGATCGGGTACCGTTGTATAACCCGAAAAGAAAGGATGAGTAGCTGAGCTCTACCCTTATACAATCCAGAATTATAAAATAATCATTACAATTTATAAATGTTATGGGGATTCTTCCTTCTTTATTCTTCTTGTCTTCATTTCTTCTTCCTTGCTTCTTTGACTTAGTAGGTTTCAAGGCATCACGAAGACAAAGCCTTCTAGCCAATGCTTATCCTAAACCCCCATAGCATTCATCATAATTCCTAATGTAAAATTACATTAAAAATTAGAAAAAGTAAATCTAACTACACCTGTAAAATAAGTGTTAGCTAAACATACATACAAACCCAAGCAAATATATTTATAATTTGGACTTAACACCCTGCACATGGGTAACCAAGCCCACCTGTCTTAAATTGGATTATGCTTAGGGGTTTAAGCAAACTACTAAAGAGAGTATTCACCCTACACATGGGTAAACAAGCCCACATGTTGTTACTTGGATTATGCTTAGGGGTTAAGCAAACTACGAAAGAGAGTATTCATATTTATTTTTAAGCACCCCCTAAGCATAATCCCCTACAAAATATGATTAGGCTAATATCGGCCTACCATCCAGTCTATGCAACATAGATCATAACATCCATTCTAAAATAATATATCATAAAACATAACATGCATCACACCATGCACCATCCTAATTTAGGACTAGAAGTGATGACTTAATTCTAATGTGTGTGTTAAGACTTGTGTGGTGTATCTTACTAAGCATTGAAGTTATATTTCTCTAAGTGTAGAAGACTTCCATTTAACATAAAGTGTTGGTTTCACTTTAAGTTGTTTAGTTGATTTGAGGATTTTAATTTATGCTTTCTTTTTTTTTCATATAATTACACTTAATAACTAAGTGTTATAAAGAGAAGGAAAAGGATTGCCCTCTTTCATCCCTACCTTAACCCACTTTCTAAAGAATATTGATTTGATTTGGTTCTCTTTAGTGAATGACTTATTACACATTTTAGTTAATTCTAAGTTTAGATTCACCTTAAATAACTCTATTCAATATAAAAGGTATCTTAAGATTAATTTAGTTGAATTACTATCACATGACATATGTTAATCCATTCCTTTCCATCACATGTAACATGCATATGATTTTAATCCTAAGTGTACCTATACATCCAACATATTTTAGCACACTTATATGGTGAATGTAGATATGTATTTGAAGTTTATATTCTTTTATGTGATTGAATTCTTAATTATATTAGTTTAAAGCTCTATCTAAATTCTTATACAAAAATACATAAAGTTGAAATTAAATAGGTACACATCATTGTTAACCAGGGAAGTGAGGTAATCAAATGACCTCTTTGGGGCTAGTTAAAGTTCGTATTCCCAGGATGTCCAAACTAAATACCCATTTGCATTCAAACATACGTAAACTTATATACATGAATATGAGAAAGAAAGCTCCAAGTCACATGACTAATTAATCCAAGCACTTAGTCAATTATAAAAGCATGCATTTTTAGTAGAAACGGGGGATTTTCATCCTTTAGCCACACATGCATACACATGTAAAGAGGAATAAGATGGTACATGCCTTTGTTAACCAAAGAAGTAAGGTAATCAAATGACCTCCTTGGGGCTATTTAAATCCTCGTATTCACGAGATGTCCATATTATATACTTTGCTATCTCACTACGCATGAATGTATATGTAAATAAGGGGAAGAAAACCATGCAAAAATTATATTTTGTTTGATTAAATCATTTATGTATATAAAATAAAGTTCCATCCAAATTCTAGTGTAAAAGTATATATAAATGAAACCAAAAAAGTGCGTGACATTATTAACCAGGGAAGTAAGGTAATCAAATGACCTCCTTGGGCCTAACTAAAGCCTCGTATTCTCGAGATGTCCAAACTATATACTTATTAACATTCAAATACATGTAAAACTATACATGAATTAAGGAAGAGAAAGCTTTACTTCACATATTTAAGTTATAAGCACATGCAAACCTATATATATTCATAGCTACTATAATTCTAATCAATGTAATTGATTTATAAATTTTTGAAAAATAGTGTGAATTTATTAGTGATAATAGCCACACATATTATAAATTAATCTAACACATGCGAGCTTACATAAACAAAGACCATTTGGTTTATCTATTTGAAAGCATGAGTGCATGAAATCAAATGTCATATAACACTTAACATGATTGGAAAGGAGTAAATGAACTGTTGACCTCACTTTTGGAGTGAGCTCTTAGCCTCCTCTTCTTAGACTTAGGACTCTTCTAGACACTAAGAACTCCTTAGTCACAAGACACTTCTAGTGATTAGGTGAAAACTTAACCTAAGCCTAGAGACTTAGAAGTGTTAATCATAAGATTAGGCTAGGTCTTATGGCTTAAGGAAATTACCTATCCCATATCCTAAACCCAATCTAAATAAACTTTCTCAAATCAGACCCAGATTCAATTCTCAAACTAAATCTCAAATTCAAATTCAAATTCCAAATATAATTTTAAATTTGACTCCAAATGATTGAAACTCAAAATCAAATTCAAATTCTAAAACCCTTCCTAAGCCATATGAACCACATTCATAAGCTTAGCCAAAACTCCTTTATATCAAACCAAACTCAATTTATCTCTTTATAAATCAATTATTCCTTCATTTATATTCACAAATATATATGAAATCCAAATTTAATTGACCAAAACTATATCAAAAATTAAATCCAAACTCAATCTAAACCCTTTAAGCTAATTCTTTGGACTTAGCCAAATTCTATCCATATCAAGTCAAAACTAATAAATTTTCTCTTCAATCAATCATTCATTCAATTATCTACCCAAATATAAATGAAACTTACAATCATCAAATCAAATTCAAGTCAACCCAAGTCAAGCCTAACATAACCCTTTTGACTTAAAATATTTAATTGAGCTAAAACCTATTGGACTCCAAATTGGTTGCCGTTGAATTTATATTTCAATCTAGGGCTCATTTATAAGTTCAACTAAACTTGAATCAAACCAAAACCAAACCAATTGACCCATTTAGGTCCACTTGACCCAAAGTGACCTAAAGGACCTATTTAAGACAACTTCCAATCCAACCCAAATTGGATTGAACCAAACTCACCAAAACCTTCCACCATGATTGTTGATCACCCTAGGATGATCAATTGCAATCAATTGGGCCAAACCAAGTCCAATAGGCCATTTGATTCAAATTGAACCAAATTGGCCTAAAGGACTAAATTGGGTCAAATCATGATCTAACCCAAATTGATTGCAACCAATGGCTAAATTTCATCCTAAATTGATTATTAAACTTGACAAAATCCATAATTAAACTCAATTTGATCGATCGAGCTCAATTGGTCAACTTGACCCAACCTAGCCCAAATTAGCCTAAAGGGTCAATTTGGCCTAAATCCAAATTAAATTCAAACTAATTCAAACAAAAGACCACATTCATCTTCAATTATCCAATTGAACATGAATCAACCCATAACCCAAGCTAATTTGGCCAATTTGGCTCAAATGGGTCAATTTGACTTAATTGACCCATATGACCCAAATTGGGCCAAATCCCTTGAAATCAAGCTAAGACCCATTGGGGGCTTATTAAACCTGACCCAAACCCATTTGAGATTAGCCCAAAACCAACCCAACCCATTTAAACCCCTCATGGATCCTCCCCCACATAGGATTCCATCCAACCTCATTTAATTCTCCCCATCACATGCACTTAACTCCTCCCCAACATTTGCATTGAATTGATCATATACGGAAGAGAGGATTTTGGAGCAAAAATCTAATATCCTCAATCAATCCATCATCCATCCCAATCACCCTAAGCAAGATGACAATCAATTTGGAGCTAAAAAAAATTCAAAAAAGAATTTTTGGCTATTATAAAAGGAGGGAGAAATGAAGCTTTAGATCTTCTCCCCACCATTCAGCCCCCAAAAGCTTCCCAAAGCAAAAAAAAGAAACCCGACCCCACCTCTTTGAGCCATTTTGAGCTCAAAAATACAAATATTTGCTTTTTTGGCAAGACGATAGTAAACATCAAAGAAGGCAATGTTCTGAAAGGAGGCAAGGTCAGATCATTCAAAGCATACCAGGAGTTCACTTCTTCACCGCCACCGCAAATCATCCCCGGTGAGGTAAATTTCCCCAAACTTTAGCTGGCCTTAGGATTTCTCACAATTTGTGTTAATTTTCTTGTGATCTTAGGAATTTCCCTAGATAATCCTGCATTTTTATTTTAAATCATCACAATTAAAAAGTAGAATTTTTTGGTGTGAATCGATGCAAAAATGGGTCCATTTGGACAAGTTTTCACTTTTCTCATTTTTCCTTAAAAAAGAAAATGCTCACCCCGGCGGGACTGCCACCGTCCGTCCATGGTTCTGGATGGCTGATCATCGCTGATTGCACGGTCGACGCTTGCGATCATCTAGGCCGTTCGATCGCGGTTGATCGACGCTCAAATCACGCGATTGACGATCTTGTCTGGATTTCGATCGACTAGACCATCGATCTTCGTTCTAGAACAAGTCGTCATTTTCCTTCTCACCCAATACATCATACACATATTCTTTTATAAAAAATAATAATAATTTAAATCACCTGAAACTTCAAAATTTAATAAAAAATAAAATATTTAACCAAAAATTGCAAATAAAAGCTCGTTGAATTTGTCTTTCCGAGAGAAATCTAACAAACCTAAAATTGCCAAATTTTACTAAGTATTTTAAGCTTAATTTGAGTTTTAGTGAAAATCAAATTTTATTAATTAAACCAAAAATATATGTTAGATTAAGTTAAAATTTTTGGAGATTTAAATAAAAGTTAAAATACACCTACCATAGAAATTTCAAGTGAAAAGAGCTTTAGATTGGGAGAAATTAAATTTTGAAGTTCAAATTATCTATTTTAATAAAATAAATCAAATAAAAATTCAAAAATTTATAAAAATCTTCAAAATGGCTTAAATCACTTCAATTGACATCTAGGACTCTTAAAAAAAAATATGATCTTTTGAATCCTAATGAACCTCAAACAAACACTTAAGAGTAGAGTTTAATCAATTAAGGAGTTAATTAAAACAAACTCTAAAAATAATTTAAATATCAAATCAAAATTAGAAATAAAATAGCACTTAAGCAATCATTATTCAAACCTCAAATTAGAAAATATCATCCTTAGAGGAAATTAAATTAAATATCATTCGAGCTAATAAAACTCAATTAAATGATTAAATCTTGAATCACACTTAAAATTAAATAAATCTAGGAAACTTTAACATCGGTGAAATCGGTATAAATAAACCTACACTAAGCATGGAATCTTAATCATATGAAATCTCTTAATTAGTATAAATCAACTAAAACTAATTAATCATTAAATAAACTAAAAAAATCAAATTGATTAATAAACCAATTCAACATAATCATTTAATACTAATCAAATTAAACTAAAAAAATTAAAGTAAACTTAATTAACATATGATTAAATCACATCCATTTCGAATAAGATAATTAATTAACCATTAAATATTTCAATCTAATAACTAAATCAAAAATGTTAATGAAATCAAACAAACATAATAAATGAATCAAATCAATAAAATTCTAATCATAAATAATCAAACTTAATTGAAATGAAATAATTAATTAATTCACTTAATAACAATGATGGTAATAAAAATGATCCTTTAATCAAATCAAACTTAAGTAAAACACTTAACTAAATCAAATCACTCACATGTGGAAAATTAAGTCATTAATCTCTAGTTAAACAAACCCCTAATTAATCTAATAATTTAAAATCAAATTACTTAATCAAACTTAATTAATCAAACTAATTAATATAAACTTAATAAATTAATCCATCATCTTAATTAATCAAATTAATTTAAATAAGTTACATTAAAGCTAACTCTAAAATTAAGCTTAAATCAAACCCCTAATTAAATTTAATAATCATACCCCTCAAGTAAACTAATTAAGTTAATCAAATTAATCATATTAAACATAAGCTTAATCAAACATAATTAAGATGCAATTAAATACTAATCAAAACCTAAATCATTAAGCCATTAATCTCTAATTAAATAAACCCTTAATTAATTTAATAATTTAAAATTTTAATTACCCTTAATCAAACTTAGTTAATCAAACATTTAATTAATGCAAACTTAATAAATTAATCCATCATCTTAATAAACCAAATTAATTTTATAAATCACATTAAAATTAATCCAAATCAAACACTTAATTAATCTACTAATTAATTTAATCACACCTATTAAATAAACTAATTAAGTCAATTAAATTAATCATATTAAACTTAAGCTTAATCAAACATAAAATACAATTAAATGCTAATCAAAACATAATTTAAACTTAAATCATTAACTCACTAATTACATCATTAACCTAAATAAATAGAAAATCAAATTTAAAATTAAATAAATATTTATTTAATTTAATAATTAATCACACCTCTTAAATAAAATAATTAAGTATAGTAATCACATCAAACCTAAGCTTAATCAAACATAAATGCAATTAAATACAAATCAAAACCTAAATCAAACTTAAATTATTAAGTCATTAATTACATCATTAGTCTAAACAAATATGAAACCAAATTGAAAATTAAATAAACATTTATAATTCATATAAATACACTTCTTAATTAAACTAATCACATAATCACATTGAACCTAAGCAAACCCATAGACCAATAAAGCTAATCAAATCAAATCAAATCAAATCAAATTAAGAAAGACTCTCATCAATTTAATATGTAATCAAATCAAATCTCATTCAACCTTAAATAAGATAAACTAATCAACTACAATGTATGAAATCAAAATACAAACCAAACTTTGATGAACATGACAAATGGATGTGATTAAAAATAAAATTCCAATTACAAAGAATCAAACCCAATTAAAATCAAAATAAAATCTCAATTAATCTAAGCCGATCAAACTACAAATAAATGAACCACAATCAGATTAAATAAACATAAAGTTAAGTCACATAACCAAAATCAAGGAAAAGAATTAGATATTAATTTAAAAGGATATTGAATTATTAAGATTTAATTAAATCAAAATATCAAATCTAAAATTAATCAACCAAAAACACATGAACTTAAACAAACTTAAACTTCATTAGATATTAAGGATAATTAATTATTAAGATGCAATTAAACTAAAACATATAATCCAAAATCAATCAACTTAAACAAACTCAAATTCTAAAATCTAAATCAAGTCAAATAAATCAAATCAAATAAATTACACAAATTCAAATAGGCTAATTAAGATACTTAAGGACCTTAGTTAGATTATTTAGGTGTTAGGATGTAGAATAGGGTAAGTTTTGTCTATAAATGAAATTCATTTTATTCTTCATTCTTAAAAACTTAAGCATCATTTAACCAAATAAATGTGAAATAAAAAAATGAAAAATAAAGCATTAAATCATTTAAATTGAAATCACCCCAAAAGTAAAATTTAAACAAATTCAAACTCCAAATTGAAATTTAAACTAAAGAAGCCTAATAAAGTCTTGCCACACAAGCCTTAAGCACACACATTAGAATATTAAGTCACCACTTCTAGTGCTAAGTTAGTGCATTGTATGTATGATGTTGTGTTTTGTTTTGTGATGTAATATTTTAGACTGGATGTTAGGGTATATGTTTCGTAGACTGGATGTTAGGTCATTATTAGCCTAATCATATTTTCTGCAGGGGGTTGTGCTCAAGGCGTCGTTATAATAAAAAAAATATAAATGCATTTTCCGTGCAAGTTGCTTAGCCCCAAACCATAACTCATGTTAGGACAGGTGGGTCTGGTTACCCATATATGGGGTGCTAAGTCCAAATTATTCTTATAACTGCTTGGGTTATGTGTGTTTAACTAACATTTATTTTGCAGTGTAGCTAGATTTCCTTTTCTATTTTTGATGTAATTTTGTATTAGAATTAGGATTAGTGTTATGGGGATTAGATGAGTAGTGGCCAGAAGGCTTAGTCTTTGGGGTGCCCTGTGATGCTTTTGGAGCAAATCAAATCAAAAGAAAGAGAAGGAAGAAATGAAGAAAAGAAGACCTCCATAGCATGTATTTTTTTTGTAATCCGGGTTTGCTACCCATCTTTTTTTCTCTTTTTTGGGTGTACGGTAGAACCCGACCACACTAGCCTTTTATTCTTTTACGGTAGTCTATAAAATTGCTTGATATTATGTTTAGGTTGCACATTAGAACGACATGTTTTTCATAGTGTCTTTATGATTGATGCTTGAATGTGTGGCCTGGATGTGGTAGGCTCTTAGGATGAAATTAATTTTTCAACCCCAATTAATAACTCATAGCTAAAATTTTAAAACAACTTATAACCTCACATAAAAGCCTAGGAATTAAATCATGATAATAAAATTTTTAGCACCCCTTTAGCTGGATAAATGAATGTATAATATCATACATGTCATATTATTCCACTCTTATTAAGAGAGGGCTTCCATCTTTGCCAGAGAATGAAGGCTCAACCTGTGAGAGCCTTTGGTGGAAGAACACCACTTTCTCTGTTAATTTGGCCCATAATCAAGTTCTCATGCATTTAGGCATACAAAATCCCATAGCCTGTGTTAAATAAAGAGTTTGAAAGAATAAAATAAATTTGATAAAATTTGCATTAGATTAAGTCATGATTTCATACTACTCATGCCCTAGTCTCTTAGGGACTGAGTTTAACGACTTAATCTCCTTTCTAAATAAATAACAGCCTATCCATCTTACAAAAGCATATGACTTGCCTACATAGACTTAAAGCGTAGGAGGAGTTAGCTGGCTACCACTCCAGGCAGTAATAAGTCCAGCAGTCGGGTGATTTATTCTCTCTTATGGAGATAAACCATATACCTATTTTCCTTAGATTTAGCTTTGTTTTGTACCAAGGCTCTTAGTTTAGAAATCGAGGTAGCTATTTTCTTGGCTACAAGCATAAATCCTCACCTCTTAGGCATTTTCACAATCTTATTTTGTAGAATTATAAGTCATAACAAACTAATAAATTATCAACTCAAATAATTAACTCTCTTCAAATTTAAAAAAATATAAAGCCCAAGTATAAGGTAGAATGGAATGCTCACTAGGCTTCCTAGTATCATGAGTATTTTTACTTTCCCTCTTTGGATTCTAAAAATAAGTCTTCTCCTTGATCTATCCCATTTGATTTTCTAAAATAGCCAATCCTTTGATAGTCGTAACCTTGAAATCTCTGGAGACCCTAATTGTACTTTAATCGAGAGTATTCTTAAGAATTCACATTCTTAGGATGTAATTAACTCTTGCCTCCATAGGAAACTTTAATGAACCCGGCTTAAAATAAATCCTACTTTACTTTTCCATGTAAAGTAGGGAAAGATCTGTATATTCAAGACCCATCATGTCTTAGAGTCCTTATTAGGTGATTAGGTCCATTATAGGGTGGTGATTTCTATCTTTGAGATAGTACATCATTCCTAATGTCGCACTCACTTCAATAAATACTAAGATAAGTGTGTCCCACATCCCAAAAATAAACACCACATGAGCATAAACACATGATTTCATTCAATCAAATTAATTTCTTAGGACAATCATATCGAATAAAATTATTTAAAGTAAACCAAAGCTTTCTTAATAACATTTTTAGTTTCATACTTTGATTTGATTTAAGGATGTGAGAGAAGATTTGTTGATCCTAACAATTTCTCATTTTTGTTAATTAATTTAGTTTAATGAAATGTAATTAAGTTGATTTGATGAGTTAATTAGGTTATAATATGCATTAAATCTATTAATTAACCTTTTCATATTTTACCTTAACATAATTACCCAAATAATTATGAGCCAACATGATATACATATACATTGAAAATTAAATCAACAATGATCCTAAGGAACAAAAAGGACCTAATGCAATTGGCTGATAATTAATGATTAATTGAATTAAAGAACTTAATTAAGTACTCTTATGATTTCCCCACACATGTAGGCTAAACATAATTTTCTTAAGGCCTCTTTATGTTATTGAACACCCAAAGGTCTACCCAATACTTAATTAATTAAGTTCTGATGTGATCAATTTCAAATAAATTAATTAAGTAATTTACTTAATTGATTAAGCCTTAATTAGTTTAATTAAAGGAATGAACTTAGGGAAATAGATTAAGGAGGAGGCCCAAACCTTATTTCATAGTTCATTCACTGTTGGATAGTGATTAACCATTTAATTAATTGACTTTATACTATTCATATGATTAATTAATAATTAACTTAAAAGAGTAATTAAAGCTTAATTAGTCAATTTCTCTAATTAATCAAGCAATAAATCCTAAGAAAATTATGGGAGGTAGAGGTCATCACATTAAATTAACCTACAAAGATTAGGATTAATTGCTTAAGAAATTAAAGGGTAATTAAGCCAATTAATTTTGTAATTAAATCTTAATTAATCTCTAATTACTATTTAAAATTAATTAAGAATATTTTTAATTAATTCTCATCTGAAATACCTTTAAAATGAGTATTTATTTGTATTTTTTTATAATTTTTTAATAATTAGTTATGATTTTTATAAGTTTCAGCCATTAAAACACATTAATTAAGTCTAATTAACTCTTAATCCCATCGACGCCACATGGCATCGATGCGACACACTTTCCACGACGCAGATTGGTTATTAAAAATAATCGAATAGTAACAAACTTAATCACGTCGTTAATCATGCGAGCGGATGGTGAGTGATCCCTCGTCTATCAATCGACGGAAGCCAGACACCGTCCACCTTCCTTTGATCTATTCGAGCTCACCTGAGCTCAAATCGATCTCAAATCAATCCCAAACCTTCGTAAGGAGGATTCAAAGGAATCCAATGACTAAGATCATGTGATATGCAAGTTTTCTTCAAAAAGCTCTAACTCATTTTCACCTAAGGATCGATTTTAATGGCACACCTTATCAGACCTCAAGATCAGTGGCAAATCTGATTGAAGAAGCTTCGTCTAGTGGAGGTGAAGCTCTCGATCAGACAGCTCCAATTTGAGGTGGTTTCTGGAAGGCCAACACGAGCATAGGTGATGGGTGTTGATCAGTTGATCGCTAGGGCTTGGAGGTGATTCATTCTTACTCGACTAGCTCTAAGGAAGGAGTGTGCAAAGTTAATTGTAATTTGGTTGAGCCTTGAGAAAATGGGGATGAATGTAAGAGTGCCATGTTTCAACTTGAAGAAAACAGAGAGTGGGGAACTTGGGGAAGCTTAGGAACTCTCTATGAAGCTCTTGGCGGCTCATCTTAGGGTTCTCTTGCTCTAGGGAATGAATTCATCTGGGTTTGAGTTGAAATGAGGGGGTGTATATCCCCCTTCCTCTTGATCAGAAGGGTTGAGTTTGGATCCTGGTGGCCGTCTAGCTACCTCAAAGGGTCATGGGTAGCAGGGAGGTGATGAGTTGGCTTGGTTTGGTTGGGTGAAGGTGTGGAGGTTGCTGCCAAGGTGGGTAATATGTGTCATTGGTATTTCAAGTGCTCTAATGGGGGAGGTGAGGTGATTTCACCTCCCTAATGGGGGAGGTGAGGTGATTTCACCTCCCCTTAGTTCATGACCGACCCAACTACCTTTGGGTCAAGTTGGGCAGTGTCCTAGGAGCCTAGGTGGACCAATGAGAGAGTGTCAAGTGGCCAATGAATGAAAATGACCACTTACATGGGTGATTTGTCTCATGTGACACCCTTATCCCAAGGGTATCTTAGTCATTTGGCATTGGAATTGATTTGGGGAGATTTGAAATTATTCAAAGGTGGGTTAGCCCAAATTTCATGTGATTTGGAGTTCATTAGGTCCACTTTGGCTCAATTTGACCCATTTGGGTGAAATTAGGTCAAATCGGGTTAGGTAGACCAATTGGTCAAATTGAATCAAACCAAGGGTTTGGTCAAGTTCATATGATCAATTAGAGTGTATTGGTATCATTGGTTTGGTTTAATTTGGTTTAGTTTAGTTTTTGCTCATTTGAGTTCATTTGAGTCAAATGGATTAAGTTGACCAATTTGACCTAATTGACCAAATTATCTTGGATCGTGACTTGGTTTGGATTTGGTTGATCATTTGGAATATGTTGTAGGCTTTGGTTGAGTTTAATTTGAATTTGAATGGGTCTTAAGTTGGTTTGACACTTTAGGTAAATTAGGTTCAATAGGTTATTTAGGTCTAGTGAGTTAATTGGGCTCATTTGAGGCTTTAGTCAAGTTCAATAATCAATTTGGAATGAATTTGAGCTATTTGTTGCAATCAATTTAGATTGGAATTTGATTTGACCCATTTTGGTCATTTAGGTCAATTTGGGTCAACTTGGGTCAAGAGGGCCAATTGGGTTTGGTTTGGCTCAATTAAAGGTCAAGTCATGTTCAAATATTGATTTTGGGTTGGTATGAATCATTGGTTTTAAGATATTTGACTTAGGTTTCAATTTGGCTAGTTTAGGTTCATATGGGATAAGGGATTGAGTATTGTCAGAGGGTAGGTTGATTTGGTTTGACCCAATTTATGATAATTGATCATCCTAAGGTAATTAACAATCATATCATGATGTTTGGATTGGCTTAATTCACTTTAAATTGGATTGAATTTGATTTTAGTTCAAATAGGTCAAATAGGTCACTTTGGGTCAAGTGAACCAATTGGATTTAGTTGGCTTGATTTTGAGTTGAGTTTGATTTAGTTGAGTTTATATATGGATTTAAGATTGATATATAGGTTCAATTGCAATTGGTTTAGGTTCAAATGGGTTTTGGTTCATTTGAAAATCTCAAGTCAAAAGGGCTAGGTTGGGTTTGACTTGGGGTTAATTTTGAATTGGCTTGATGATTATAGGTTTCATTTATATTTGGAATGGTGATTGAAGGAGTTATTGATTGATGAGAAAATCAAATGATTTTTGGTTTGAATTTGGATGGAATTTTCGCTAAGTTCATGAAATTGATTCATATGACTTAGGTTTGAATTTTGATTTAGCTTGGATTTAGTTTTGGTTGTTTGATTGTAGATTTGATTTATATTTGGTGAGATAATTGAAGAAATAATTTATTCATGAGAAAATCAATTAATTTTGGATTGATTTGGGTTAAGGTTTGGCTAAGCTCATGAGATAAAATCATAGGGCTTAGGTTTGGATTTTGATTTAATTTAATTAGTTTTGATTATTTAAATGTAGATTCGATTTATATTTGTGAAGATGATTGAAGATATGATTGATTTTGAGAAAATCAATTGATTTTTAGTTGATTTGGATGAGATTTTGGCTAAGTTCATGAAATTGATTCATATGGCTTGGGTTTGAAGTTTGATTTAGCCCATATTTAGTTTTGTTTATTTGATTGTAGATTTGATTTATATTTGGTGAGATAATTGAAGAAATAATTGATTTATGAGAAAATCAATTAATTTTGGATTGATTTGGGTTAAGGTTTGGCTAAGCTCATGAGATAAAATCATAGGGCATAAGTTTGGATTTTTATTTAGTTTGATTTAGTTTAATTTAGTTTTGATTATTTAAATGTAGATTTGATTTATATTTGTGAAGATGATTAAAGATATGATTGATTTTGAGTTGATTTGGATGGAATTTTGGCTAAGTTCATGAAAGTAGGTCACATGGCTTAAAAGGAATTTTGGATTTGATTTCATATTTTGGCAAAATTGGATTTGAAATTGAATTTGACTGTAAGTTTGATTAATTGATTGAAGGTTGAATTGATATTCGAGAAAGTCACTTGAGTTTAGATTGATTTGAATTTGGCTAAGGCTAAGTCCATAGAATAAAGTCATAGGGCTTAGGAAGGGTTGATTTGATTTGATTTGGTTTGATTTGGAATTGGTTATAAATTTCAGTCATTTGATTTGGATTTGGATTTAGATTTAGATTTAGTATTTGAATTGAATTTGATGTTTGGTTATAGCTTAAGAAGGTGAACAAGGATTGAGTTTAGACTATAGGGTAGGTGGATTTTCTTAAGCCTAAGGTATGGACTAATCTTATGATTAACCCTTCTAAGTTTTTAGGCTTAGGTAAAGTGTTCACTTAATTGTTATAAGTGCCTTATGACTAAGAAAATCCTAGTATATAGAAAACTCTTAAGTCTAAGAAGAGGGGATGAGAGCTCACTCCAAAAGTGAGGTCAACAGTATCTTATGACTAAGGAAATTTTAGTGTCTAGAAGACTCCCAAATCTAAGAAGAGGATATTGAATCCTCACTCAAAAAGTGAGGTCAACAAAATATTGAATAGATATCAAAGTAATCCAAGAATTAATCATTGGAAGGATGCAAATAAGTTTTGTGATATTTGCAAGGAATGAAATAACATATGCTTACTTATAGGAGATCCAATAATCTTTGGATATTCAGATTCAGGTTTTGTTGGATGTGTGGATACTAAAAAATCCATATTTGGCTATTTGTTTCTACTAGCTAGAGGAGCTACCTCATGGAAGAGTGGGAAGCAGTCCATCATTGCTGCATCCATTATGGAAGCTGAGTTTGTGGTATGTTTTGAAGCCACAATTCATAAGGTTATGGTTACGGAATTTTATTTCAGGACATGGAGTTATCGACAGTATTGCTAACCCATTAAAAATTTATTATGATAATTAGGGGTGTACAATCGGTCGGTTTGGACAGATCGATTTTGAAATTTATTAAACCGTGTGGTTTTAAATCAAGAATCTGAAAAAACTAATCTGTTTAATCAATAACATAAATCGACCTAATCCAAATTGAATTTTTTTTTGGATTTTCAGTTTGGTTTAGAAAAAACCAAAAAGTAAAAATATAAATTACTATAATAATTATTAATCAAAGAATTACATCACTTTATCAAACCATTTCATACAAAATCAATTAACTCTTTAATAAATGAAACTAATAATATACAAATTTATCATTGAAATTACTTTTTTGAGAGGAATTTTCTAAAAAAAATGAAAAAAAATTAATTTTTTAGCTATTTTTAGTTTAATTGGTTTCATCGGATTAAGATAATACAAAATCAAACAAAAATTCGAAAATCAGATTTTACCAAATCCAAAAAAAAAATTATAAAACCGATCTGATTTCAAAAATTCGATTTGGATTGGTTTAGATTTTCGGTTTTAACCAAAAAGTGCACACCCCTAATGATAATTCCTCAGCAGTCATTATTTCTAAGAACGACAAATATTCAAAGGGTACTAAACATATGAAATTGAAATGCTTTGTCGTTAAAGAAGAAGTTCAGAAACAAAGAGTATCATTTGAGCATATTAGCATCTTGTGATTCGATCCAAACTAAATGATTGCAGCCTAAACTATTTAATGAACATGATGAAAAGATGGATATTATTAAAAATTATTATTGAATTTATTATGCTCTTTATGTAATTGACTCTCTAAGGTCTTTAATGAACGGTTTCTAAAATATTATCACATCTTATTTCATTTTGTTTGAATGTATATAAATGAAATAATATTTTTTAATATTAACAGGATTTGTCTTTTATAAAGACATTAATGTTGGACCATTATGATTATCTCTTATTATAGATCGTATTAAATGTAAAATTGTGATACATTGAAGGAAATATGTTGCACTAATGATGTATATCCGCCATGATTCCTATTAGTTTTTTACTTAATAATAAATTATGATTTTACCAAATTAAGAAAAATATTTGACATGATATGTGCATTATATTTATGTATATAATTATTAAAATTTTAAATTGAATAATAATATTATATGGGTCAAGTGGGAGAATGTAATTATGTAATTAATTAAATGTGGCCACATTAATAATTATTTAGTTTATTATTTAATAATTAATTATATAAATCTTGATCGAGAGATTTTGATCAATCGTTATGAAGTTTGATCAAATAAAATGTCATAGAACTATCTCTTCTTATTTAATGTGTAAGTATTTACTATTAAGATGACTACGTATAAAAAACTTAGGTGATATGAGAAATCAGTTTTAAAATCAATTATTCAAGATCTTGGGTTTACGAGTTTATGCAATTATGTTGATATGATTAAGAAAATAATTTTTAACGAATACAAACAATTCTTATATAGATAAGATAATGAAAATAGAATTCGAATTGAACTATATGTGTTCAAGTCATTTCATTTGTTATGAAAGAAATATATTTCAAATTCAAATAGTTATTGTAATAAAATATAAAAAAAATTATGAAAATATAGCAGGAAATTTGTTGAGATAATAAAGAAAGATAATTTTTTATTTTATTTTATTTTTTTTTATTTTTGACAAGTTTTCACTTAAACACTTAGAATAGTAATATATTTTAAATATATTTTACATTAATATTTTTTAAATTAGTATCGCAAGAGTTGGCAAGTTGAATTTGGACTACCTTAATTGAGTTCATTAATTAGGTTATTATTTTTAGCTACTCAAACCCTAACTAATTTAAAATAGACTTGATTTAATTTTCTTGTTAGTGTCCACCAATCAATCACTTAATATTTCTATATTAATATATTTTTTTCAACTATTTAATATTGGCTAAATCTAAAATCTTATGCGCTTTAATTTGTTAGTTACTGGCAAAATTATTTATGATTAATTGTTTTAATGCTTATATATAGTTATATTTATATATACATATTAAAGGAAAATCTTATAATAAACCGTAAATTGTTTATATTATTCTCAAAAAAAAAAAAAAAATCTGCCCCATTTGTACTCTATATTTACAATTTAGAAATACCTTCCAAAAAAAAATTTGAGATCTAAAAATAAAGACAAAATATATGAGGGCAATAATTATTATGGAAATGCTAAAAGCATGCAATGCTTTTTGTTTTTATTCATCTGAAGAATTTAAACCACTCGAAATAACAAATAATATATTTCAAGTCCTCAATAAATTTCTGCAAATAAAACAATTATATGGTTATTATTTATGTTGTAAAATAAAAATATCCTTACAGAATAATTAGCAAATTTTTTATAATTTATAATAGGCAGTATTATTAAGTTTTCATAATTAAGTTCAAGCAAATTTAATTGTCTTTAATTGGAACAATATTAATTTATTTAATAGACAGTATTAAGTTCTATATTTGATATATTTTATCAAACATAGATATCTAATAATAATATATATAATTTTTAAAATATATAAATTATAAAAATAACATAAAATTAAGTCATAAAAAAATAATAAGCCATCATTAAAGAAACATTTTATGATATTTTTATCAAGCTACTTTTTAAATAACAAATGGATATATATTCAAAAACATAAATAAATAATAGAATCAATATTTAAAATCATTCATTTATGTGATGACTTTTTGAAATTTCATTCAAGCTCCATCAATTATATAAATAAATGAATATTGTATGAACAAATATTGAGTTATTCAAGTGGTTAGAAGTGTTATAATCAAAATGTAATACAACCTTTTAAATTGGTAATGGGATTATGAGATTAAATGTGCCTAAATTTAGGTTTCGTTTGGCTAAACTTATTTGGTGTGTTTAGATGTTGAGATTGTGAAAATCACTTTTTAAAAAAAATTATTTGAATATGGTGCTTTACTAAACGGCGTTTAAATAAAACTCCGTTTAAGGTCGATTTCGAGAAAAGGACTCCGTCCTTATCAATTGGAAGAACGGAAGTTTTGCAAAAATCACTTTTAAATCAATTCTTTCTTAAAAAATCTAAAGCCAAACGGCCTTAAACCCTAGGACTCAGTAGAGGAGCATGAACTAAGGGTCCCAATAGCTACAAACTATGAATTTTAATAGCAAAATTTTGAGATTAAATATGCAAAATTTATTCTTTATTTAGAATTCTTTATTTATTTATGTATTTTAATAGCTACAAACTAACTAAATTTATTCGTTTAAAAAAAGGGCACTTAATAAGTTATAATATATAAAGTTACTTACCTTTATTAACATTTTTAAATAGGAGATCATAGAATGAGCTTGAAACATTTAATCTATCACATAAATTTTATTATTATTATTTTAGCTTTATTTCTCTCTTCTCTTTTCTATCTTTAATTTACATTATGCTTTTTAGTAAAATCTTGATGCCATCATTGATACATTTAAATCCAACAGTTTTGAAATTATCTTATTACTATCACATATATTATTTAATTATAATTAGCAATTTGAATAATAAAATCAGTAAATCTGAAATCCATATTTTATAATCAAACACAAACAATGATGTCAGTTGGCATCTCATATTCGGCCAAAACTGTCGACAATTATATAATATATTTTTTTCATAAATCATTATTGATAGATTACCCTTTTTTCATTAAAAATAATTTTAATTAAAAAAATAAAATTTTAAAATATTAAAAGAAGTAGGTTCAGCCGATCTTTCCAGCCGCACATCATTGGATTGAGATAGGCCACGTTATAATGGACTTGAGAAATTGCCATTCGATCTGAAAAAATGGACGACCTAGATTCCCCGAGGCTTGCCAATAATTAATTGGGAGGATGGGTTGGATTAGGCTTACGTGGAGGAAAATGGACAGCTAAATTTTTCTTAAGATAAATATTAATAAAACTTTAAGATATTTTTGGAGCCTTAGAAATTATATCTTTAATTATTCAATTTATATCTAAAATTTTTAATTATACTTATGAAGTTTAATATTTACTAATTTGAATATAGATTGATCAATTTTGATTTTAATGAATTCTTCTCATCAAAATATTCAGTTTAATTACAAATTTATTAAAAATTTTATATTATTTGAATATTATCTCAAAATTTATATTTGATCGGGATTAATTTTTATATGATATATCAATCATATTATTATTTTTTCTTTTTTTTTAACTTATACTTGAATGATGATTTATTTTATTTGTATTCTTTTTCTCACTTTTGAGCTTAATAAGAGATAATTTTTTGAGAAAAAAAATAATAACTGATGATATAATTTATATTTAAATAGAGTTGTTTTTATGATCATATCATTAAATTCAAATATTTCACATTATTACGCATAACTAAATTATTAGATATTAAAAATACTCGATATGTTATAATATGAATGTATAATAGCTTAATTATATTTTTTTCTAAAAATGTAGCTAAATTTATCAATTAATTTGATTATATTTACTCATAATTTAATTATATTGATGGATAATATATGATGCATTGCATCAATGACATGCGTCATAAAATAGCCTAAAACGTTAATTAACACTCATAATTATAAACTTATGAGAACATCAGACAACAAAAGTAAGAGTGTTTTAATCCTGATGGAGCATTGGATAATCTTTTCGCAAAAAAAAAAAAAAAGTAAAAAAATTATAATTGCTATATTATCTGAGTGATAAAATATCTAATAAATAATTATTGCCTATAAATCTAATTCTAGCTTTCAATCGAAGCAATCATTGATAAAATATGATAATTTAATTTATAGTTAAGATTAATTATTAATTATTGAAGAAATAGTTAAGCTACTCATGATTAATCTTCAATTCTTATTTTGCTAAATTATAATGTGTCAAATATTTGAGTGCCCAATAAATTTAGTAGTAGTTCCTTTTATTATATGTAGAATTCAGATCATCTGAATTATTATGGGCTATTTGGGATGATGAATTTTAGGTATGAAATAAAATAAATATAAAGAATTTTAATATTTTTTATGTTTGATATTGCACAAAATAAAATTCTAAGTAATGTATTTAGAATACATAGGAAGAGTTAATTTTGATGTATTTAGAATTCTCCAAATTAGAAATTAAATCTGTAAATAACAAAATGATATTATAAACCGCCCCGTCATCTCTATAAATTCATTGCTCTTTATTATATCCATTCAGTCGACCAGTCACACTGCAATCCACAACCCCAAAATCTCATTTATTCTAAAAAAAAAAGTTCATATATTTTTAGAGTTTTCAATCAAATAACTTAAAAAGTAATTCAAATATATTACATTTAGGGGCTGTTTGATAGCATCGTTGGAATCTTATTTATTAATCTGTGGCTGAATATTTTAAGCGTTTGGTTCAGTAAAGTAAAATTCCGGTCGTTAATCTGTGCAGAAAGTAGGTTCGCGTG
>CM038224.1:8891845-8971224 GCA_021442155.1 Cymbidium sinense | reverse complement strand
GTAATTTTAGATGGACCACATGGTGTGCGATGGATCTAAGAAGGAACTAATATCGGAGCTATCTTGGGTTTACAAATCCAAAGGGATAGTCTACCACCGTTAGGTAGAACTAACCAACCTAAGGGGTGCCTTTGGTTTTGTAATGGTTAGCGAGGACTCACATCTTCTAAAATAAAGGAACCATGGGGTGATCGATTGGGTTTACAAGCAATCATCTTTGGAAAGAATGTGTAATAGACTTATATCTTTCAAAGCAAAGATGCGGCGTGGGGTAACTCGTTGGGTGGAACAAGTTGAACCCACGAGGAGAGTCTTAGGAGGGACTTATCTCAACTCAAAGTAGTCGGAATTCTATAGGGATTCTTTAGGATGCTGCTTGGGAAAGGGGCCCTTGGGGGCTTGAATTCTAATCCACAAGTGAAGATATATTTTGTTTATTTGTTTGTTATTGGACATGGAATTTGTTTGAGGGATCTGAGAAGGAGCTTATATGTAGACTATCTCGGACTTATTGACCAGGGAGAATGTGGCATCCATGAATAAATTCTCCAACCACGGGGTGGCTTGTCCAATCCAAAAATGGGTACTAAATGGGGTCTCAGGACATGATCCAAATAGAGTGAGGATGGGGCTTTAATCCAACACCGGAGAAAATGACGGTCATATATCACATAGGTATTGGTGGCCAACTCTTGGAAATCAGGGACTTACATCGAGTGGTGTATCCACCGGGTAGTCGTTGTCGAGCATGAACATCAACCAACTATGTGCCATCGGTTTGCAATAATCGGTCTAGAAGAAAGCGGGACTCACATCCTCTAAAGCGAGCTGATTCTGGGATAGTCTATCTTGGCTCGGCCATGCCATCGACCTAGGCGACTTGAGTGAATGCCTAGAGGTTATACTCAAGTAGTCAGAGGAAAGAGCCTCACAGGGGACTTACCTAAA
This sequence comes from Cymbidium sinense, assembly GCA_021442155.1. Taxonomy (NCBI): domain Eukaryota; kingdom Viridiplantae; phylum Streptophyta; class Magnoliopsida; order Asparagales; family Orchidaceae; genus Cymbidium; species Cymbidium sinense. The sequence continues at coordinate 8,970,276 of CM038224.1, read as the reverse complement.
CCTCAAATATGACTAGGAGATCATGATGATTAGTTCAAGAAGAAAGCGGGGACTCACATCTTCTTAAAGATCAACCATGAGGTAGCTATTGGTGGCTGGCTACTAAACTAACAAGGCACTCATTGGTTTGCAATGGTCAAATTAGGAAGAAAGCACGGGGACTCACATCCTCCAACAAATAACCACTGGGGTGATCGGTTTCTTTGGAAAACAAATCAACGACTAGAAGCGGTAATGAGTGCCACAGGGGCTCTCACATCAAAATAGCAAAGAAAGATATGTGTGTTTGCTTGATATGAAGGAATATGATGCGGGGTGACCTAAACCTCGACTTGACCGTATGGTGGCTAGTTTGAAGAAAAAGCGACTCACATCTTCTTAAACAAAGCCAACACAAGGTAGTTCATGGCAGGTGAAGACTATATGACAAGACTCATGTGCAATGGTCAAGTTAGGAAGAAAGCAGGGGACTCACATCCTCCAAAGAAGAATTGGGGTGATACTTGGTGAGGTAGCATAGACCTCTAGGCGATAATTGAGTGCCACTGGGGCTTGCTCCACATCAAAATAGCATAAAGATATATGTTTGTTTGTATGTGGTTGTGTTGTGTTGATGAAGGAAGGATATATGATTCTTATTCTCTTAGTAGATTGATTCACAAGCAAAGATATTTCTAACACGAATAAATGAAATTTGAGATGAAAAGAAGTTTTATTGATAATTATTTTCAAACAAGATTTATGGATAAGTATTTCTTTAAGTAGAGCCCATTGATTGGAAGCATCCCTCTCCCTTACAATTTATGAGTTGATAAGATCCTCCTTGGTAGGTCTTCTCTATGGCATAAGGGCCTTCCCTAGTGGGTTCAAACTTGCCTCCCATCTTTTTGGCAGAAATTGGTCTTAGAACTAAAGCTCTCTACTTGAAAAGCTCTAGGATGGACCAACTTGTTATGAGCTTGAATCATCTTGGCTTTGTATAACTTCGAGGTTACGGCATGCTGCGTCTCTCCTCCAAACTTTGAGTTCTTCTTCCAACTTGGCATTACGCTCTGTTGTGATTTTACTACAGATGGGAGTTGGACTTAATGGTAGAATGGTTTGGATCCATACACTAAGAAATGGGTGAGTTGGAGTTATATGTGGCATTATGCAAAGGCTTCAACTATTCATGCCATCATCATTGTTGTCATCTAGTGTCTTCTTGATTTGAATGAGGGTTTGTTGAAGGCTTCATTTGCCCTTGGGTAGTAGATGGTAGAATATCTCCAATCTATGTTGTGTCTCCAGCAAAATTTGTTGATTTTAGTGCTCTTGTAATTTACCAATGTCGGATATAATTCATTGAGGCACCCATACCTATATATGGTTCTGAAAAATTGGAGCACATGTTGTGACCTCTCTAAGTGGGATTTCCTCCGCCCACTTGGAAAAATAATCGGTGTCAGCTAGAATGAATCGATGACCTTTGGAAGAAGGAGGATCGTCGATTCAATGTTAGTACCCAACACTCAAATGCCATGAGGCCAATGTAGGATGTAGAATGTTTGGTTGATGTAGGACCACCGTGTACGACATTGGTGGCATCTCTTAGCTATGTCCATTCGGTCGTGATCATCAGGCGTAGTATCTAGTCTCTTGATCTTGGCTTTCATCTTTGAGATTGATGTGCTCGCATAAACGGTGTACCTCGGTCCGCGATCCAGCTTCGTGTTTGTCAGACAATGTAACCACATATGATCGAAGGATGCTAAGGTGCCTACAAGAGCATAGGAAAGGGCTCTCACTTCACTGTGCTGATTTCTCTTGAGGTAGTTTGCCTATATTTAAATAATCTATGAATGGTTTCCTCCAATCACTCATCGTCCTGGCAACCTCCCCTTCAAGAGAGAATCTCTTGATGAGTTCAACATCAACAAGGGATAAGACTTGTTTATTTTGGACCCTTATTGGAATGGACTCATCTTCTGGACATGCCAACTCTTTGGCAAGCTTGGCTAATGCACTTGCATTTTCTCCTTGAGGAATCTTGTAAATGGTAACCTCGGATTTGGGCCAATAATTCTATGGTATACTTGTGGTAATGATGGAGCTTAGGCTTTACCTTGTAAGACCCGATTTGGTGATGACTAGCGAGAATCCCCAAAGATGTTGATACTATGGACATAGTGTAATGACTAACTCTAGGCGACAATCGAGCCTCATATTGACTTCATTGTTGGTGCATGGATTGGACAGATGATATGAGAATCTCATCACATTGTGGTCGAGTTGGGAGAACTATTCTTACCCTTCCAGATGATAGTAAATTGTGGTTCTTCTCCTCTTTGAGAGGAAGCACCATCAAAGTACATCTCCCCGGCAGCAGTACCCCTAAGTTCATGATTTGTTCATTGGAGATCATCGTTAGCGGAGAATCGAGGAGTGGATGTCTTAAGAAATCAAGTGCTTGTCCTTTTACGCAAGGGGTATGAATGTTATGTCAAAGCGAGATAAAATCATGGACCAACATCCATCGATAAGGTCGTCGTGTCATGAGATATTGCAATGGATTGACTCTAGAGATCAAGTTCACCTTATGAGAAAGCATGTAGTACCATAGCTTTTGGGATGCAAAGACTAAAGTTAGGCAATGCTTTTCAATATGTGAATAGTTTGCCTCAGCGGGGATTAGACGATGACTGAGATAATATAGAGTATTCTCCTTCCCTTCGTCATTGGTTTGAGCCAACAAAGCGCCAAGATAGTCATCTAATGCAGCAGTATATAATATGTGTGGCGGGATAGGGCTATTGGAGGGTGTCATCGATATTGCTTGATGTCTTTGATCGCACTTGTCATCCCATTTGAACTTGGCATCCTTTTTGACAAGTCGAGAATGGTTGGCATCTTCACGATAAGTTGGAAATGAAGCATCTTAGATATACCTCCTTGGAATGACTGAGTTGTGTTAGGCTTTATGGCATTTCTAAGATAGCCTTGATCTTCTGGTCGATCTATATTCCCGTGTGGACAACCAAGAAATTTCCACGAAGCTACTCGAATGCACACTTCAGGGGTTCATTTTGAGGTTGTATTGTCTTAACCATTCAAAAACTACTCTCAAGTCAAAGAGATTGTCTTCCTTTTCTTTGCTTTTTATAATGAGATCATCGACATAGCATTCAACTTGATGATGAATGAGTTCATCAAGATTGAGTCATAGCTTTGTAGCATTATTTTAAGGAAAGGCATGACCTTATAATAAATTCGATCGGGTTGAAAGAAGTATTTCTTTCATCCTCTGGGGCCATCTTAATTTGGTTGTATGACCCATAAAGGAGAATCTTGCATGAGATGAGGCGATGTCCACCATTAATTTAGTATAGTATGAAGTGGAAATTCATCCTTAGGACATGCCTTATTTAGATCCTAAAATTTGGCCATTCTTTTCTTAATTAGGCGACAACCGGGTAGGATAATTTTCTTCTTCTAATAAAGATCGATCGGTTTCTTGATTTTTAGAAGTGACTTGTTGTTCAATATCTAATTGCATGCGTAGAGCCTACTTGATAGGGTTAGCATTAGGTTATTGCTAGTTTATGGGTACATGGAGATGGGGCATCTCTTCATAACTCCATGCAAAGTAATCCTTAAACTCAATCAATAGCTTCACTAAATCATTGGTTTCTTTTCATTATTAGAAATAGCGATGTATGTTGGACATGGATCTTCTTCAGTTCTTAGGTTGATTTCTTTAAGCTCGTTGATAGTTGATCCGATCTTCTCTTTGAACTTTGCGGTGCATCCTTGACTTCAGAGTCATTTGGATCTTCTGAAGTTTCTAAGCACACCTCCTCATATGAGTTAGCATAATTCGAAAAGAACCTATCAGATTCCAAATGATTGGTGATGACTAGTAATCATCATCATCATTGGATCTTGAATCTAGTCCGGTCTTGATTGTGAATGCATTTGTTGTCCCATAACCTTTCAAAGTAATCAACATGTTTAGACTAAGCATGTGGAATTAATTCTTTCTTTACTAAATTATGAACACAAGGTGTGTACCAATCAAAAGGTAATTTTAATAAATCTTTGTATGAATCATCCTCAAGTTCTACATCGACTTCTTGACTTGAGGATGATGCTCCAAGAAAAACTTGCATTTGTGGAAGACTTAGGGGCTTCCTTAACTAAACCCTCAACTTTGTGAGGAAAGTGGGGTTAGAGCTAAAGTTCCCATGCCTCACTATTTTTACTTATAGACTTGGATACACTTATGCTTTGCTTAGGAGCACGGTCTTCATCATTGTCCTCAGTGGGATCTCTTATGCGGAAGTGTTAGCTATACTAATCATATATGACTCATCCTCAACTAGATCTAAGTCTATATAGAGTAGGTGTAGTCACAGTAGAGGACATAACTCATTGGCCAATAAGGAGGTCTTCCATCTAGGCATGTCTGGATCTACCTCTTCCTCTTTGGTGGGTCAGTCATCTACCCATATATTGAATGGAGTAACTGTGGGTGGAATCTAATGTTAGGCTCTACTTTCTCCTCTATTTCTCGCTCCCTTTTATTTTCTTTCATTTCCTTTTCTTTTCTTTTTTTTCTTTTTTCCTTTTCTTTTCTTTTCTTTTTTTTATTTTTTAAGTTCACGAGAATAGACTTGTTGATTTTGAGAGATAGTAGCATCCTCATATATTTTATTCTCATGAACTATAAATGGCTTAAGATCTCTTTTGACAACATTCAATCCCACCCTCATGAACTTCATGCGATGTAGAGGATGGAACCATGTTCTCTCTATCCATGGTCTCCCAAAGCATTGAAAGATGTATCTGAGTCTATAATATGAAACTTGGCGATAGTCTTCCAATCATCTACTTAATCTTTAGCAAGCCCCTCTGTTCATTGAATCCTCTCAACATCATCCTCTCTTTTGAAAGTTTGGAGATGTCAATCCTCAAGTAAGGGTTTTAGACTCATAATATTCATGATGCACGGTCAACAAATATCTTGTATCTTCCATATCCATATAATGTAAAGAGGGGTTGTGCTTGGTCATTCCTAGAAGCAAGTCTTCATCATCGAATGTAACTCCTAGAGTGTCCTCTGAACTGCGAGCCTCCTCCTCAGTAGCGGTCACCTGGGCTAAGCATATCTTTGGATCAAGAAGAGCCTTGATTAGAGATTCCCTCATCTCTTTGGATAAGATAAGGGCATCATATATGCTTAACTTTGACTTTCTAAGATGTCTTGGACATTGTAGTGGCTTGATCCTCCAAGCATATCCATGGGTGGAGCATCTTGTGGAGGGTATCGCTCTTTAGAACCAATGATTTTTCTTACCCTTATCACGGTGCCATCAGGAGGTAGAACTTTTGCATGAAGGTTAACTTGGTGACCTCTTGGAATGATAATTTGTGGAAGTTCTACCTTCATCAGTACCTACCTCTATGGGATCATGAGTGGATGACTCCAAATCAATCTCAAGAGGTGAACATGTGATTTAGAAATGGAAATCCATTTCTAAAGAAGAATGTTGAGAACTAGAGTTATCATTATTATTTTGTAGACTTGAGAGTTTTGAGAGGAATAAAATCTAGAGTATCAGAAGTGGACAAGATGTACGTGAAAGCTTTCTTCATTGATTTCTTCTTAGATGGAGGTACATGATAGAAATCTAATAAAGTAAGTGGGAAAGGGGTATAGTGCCCTTGTCCCATACAATGCTCTACTTGGCGAAGAGGAGGTAGTGGAGGAAGAAGTAGTAGCTTGGTGGATGGATGGAGTCTTTGGACTCAGCGGTGGTTGTCTTCTTATGCTATCATCGAAGTAAGGTAGGGCTTCTTGCTTGACACCTTCTTCAAGTTATCTTTGGAAACTTGCAAACCTTCCTTGTGTTGGAGGTTTGAGTTGCTTGCACAGAAAGCTTCTTGATCTTAGAGACCACTTTTTTAGAGGTTGGGATAAGGCAATATCCCTTCTTTTTTATCTTAAGAGGATCGAAAGTATCCCCAAGAATTACTCGATAGAACGGAGGGTTGTTCTAACAAGTATTCCTTGGGGATAACAATACGACTTGTAGCTCAAGCCGGTCCTTAAAGGTGACACAATCCTCCAAGACATGACTAACCATGCGGTGGTAGGGGCAATAGTTAGGATCATTACTCTTGCCCACATCTTCCCTCTTGGGCTCGTAACTGAAAGTCAGGTTTCTTTAAGAATTCTTAAAGATCTTCCTAACTACCTCCCTCTTGAATGAATATGGCTTATTCAATCTATCGGTAAGTAGTGGGTGGTAGTACGGAGATGGATATATGATCGTTGGTATATTATGGAGGAGGAGGTGGCGGCCATTGTGGCTGGTGGTTGGTATCGGGTGGTGGTAGAGGAGGTGGTGGATGGAGGCTGTGCAGGTCTCTCATCTTGAGCTCACAGCTTCCCTTTATCTTTACTACTACCCATGGCTTCTTCTCAATGCTTTCTGCAGGCTTGAGCGATTGGTCTTGAAAAGGTAATTGTTTGGCTTCTCCTTTCTAGCCTTGTTGATTAATTTCTCAAAGGTTTTGATTGTAAATCCCTTGAGCATGAAAGCTGGGCCATGAATATTCTTGAGAAGAATTTCTATATGTTGTTTGACGGTTATGGTTCATTTCATACTCGGTTTTACACTTGAGAATATAATCAACAAGGACTCATTTTTGTGTCATAATAAGGTCACCTAGTTACCCTTTTGTTGGGCTCAACCTCTTGATGAAGAGGTGCTCCAACTCGACAAAGTCTTCAGCTTGGTTCGTACCAATCAAATGCAATCCACAAAACTAATGAAGAGAATGGAAGAAGTGCACTACCTATCATTACAATAACTCTAAAGTGTGTGTTATATCTTTGTGAGGGTTTCCCATCAGATCTTGAAGGATGGTGGCACAAATGAGATATTGGACTACATCTAATTCCTGGGTAGGGTCTACCCTTTGGAATCAAATGAGCCACTCGAGCTTTCTCAATGCTTCCTTCACTTCTGTTCCACCATATGCTTATATCTCTTTCCATGGAGGTATCTGTGACCTTCTGCGCACCACTATCTTGGTCCACGGAGATGTACTCTTGGTCAGAACATGCAACAACCAGATGGTTGACTCAAGAGTAGGCTTGATGGAGCTTGGCCTTGAAGTGCTGGGACTCTAACAAGTCTTCAACTCTTTTCTCCATCTTTGATATGCTCATCTCTCCTCGTTCTTGAAGGTGTTGGGTTGAATGAGCTTGTCTTCCTCAACTACAACCTTTCTATGTCTTGATCCCTGGAGGGAACCCAGTGACCATATGGACTTCTGAGTCCTCCAAGAGATCATCATGGATCAAAAGACCCAGCATCCTCTTCATCGAGCAATCACCCCGAGTTGCCTCTTCTCGGCAATCTTGGCGGCGATATCATCTAAAGAGCGGTCTCTCAGGGACAAACACTCACTAGTGGGGTATGCTCACGCAATACACGGCATTGCTAACTGCTTCTATCTCAGGAGGCTCCGATAGGTATATGTTGATCCTTGCACTGAATGTGAGAGGATCTGCCATGGACACTATCATATCCTCTTTCTTCCCTTTTCTGAGATGCAAGCCTATGTATGCTTATAGTGGTGACTTGACCACGGTAATCTTGGGTCGTCATTCCTTCTTCTTTGTAGCTGAGGTAGGAGGTCGAATAGGAGAGCTCGACCTCACCTCAACGAGTGGAGTAGATGGAGTGGGATCCTTGCGCCGTAGCCAGATCACCAATGGTGCTTTCTTTCCCGGATGGATCTTGGTTGAAATGGGGATGTGAGCTGGAGAGCGATGGTGGGTGGTGGAGTGGAGCGGTGTGGAGGCAACACCACTTTCTCCCAGAGCTCCTCTATGGTGGCTAATCGTAGAATATCTATATGATCGATGTAGTGTCGTCGAGAAAGTCCATGAGGTGAGGTAGATATCGGTGTACTACACTCTCTGTAGTAATCTGCGATAAGGCCTCCAGGCCTCTCTGCTCGATGTGCGCTCTGGGATGATGGGAAATCAAATTGAGCCTCGGACTTTCGTAATCTCATAACAGCCTGAGGCTGCCAGCATCTGACCTTCTCCATCTTGATAGGAGCCTCAAAATTTGGGTGGGAGTGGAGATCCTCTAATGTCTTCCTCTCCAGAGAGAGGGGTGAAACTTGTTCTCATGATAAGAGGAGACACATCTGGGTAACTCTCTGCAGGGAGAAGCTTCCTCACCAACTCTCTTGGTGTCTTGGTGATGCGCTTGATCTTATGGCACTGGCGATTGAGTCCTATGGGAGGCGGGAAGTAGACCCAACCTCATATGTGGGGGAGACTATCCCTGATGATAAGGTAACCTTCCCTTTGGAAGGAGCCAATGAGTGGTCTTGTAGGGGGGTGCAGCCTGAAACTACAGCTCATGGGGAACTGCCTTCCTCGTGAGAAACTTCGAATCGGATGGACATCTTACATCACCATCCACCGTTGTGAGGGTGGTCCCTCACAAGTGATCCTAGCCCCTCAAAACCTCTGGCCAAAATGGAGGTGGGCAAAGTCGGTCTGAGGAGGAGGCCAAAATCCATCCGAAAAGGAAAAAGTATTTGAGCCCATGTGAAAACTACAAAGATCACTAGCGATATGAGTTGTAATACTTGTGGAAATATAACTTGTATTTTCCTTGATATTTGTTGCAAATAATAGAAGTTTGGAGTTTTGAACCCATACTCAACGATTCAAATGTGTTAAGTGGGGTTCATTGGGGAGATTTGGATATTGAGGAGAGTCTTTGCCATTTGATTTCGATTTAGAACCCATGCTCAACTGATTTAGGTAGGTTAGGGGGGTTCTAAAATTTGAGAAGAGATTTTCTTGGTGATATTTATGTTTTGTTCATCTTGTTTGAAAATATTGATAATTTGAAAGACCTCTGCTTAGCAAATTTGGATATGCTAAGAAGAGGTTATGATTGTGTGTTTGAAATATTTTTGCTTGTGAAGATTTGATTGTGTGATATTTTGATTTGAAATGGGGCTTCTTACTTAACAAATTTGATATGTTAAGTAGATGCCACATGTGTTTGATGATGAGACTTTCACTTAACAAATTTGGTATGTTAAGTGAAAGTCAAATGTGATTGTGAGATAGATTTGCTTTTCTTTGAAGATGAGAGTCTCACTTAACAAATTTGGTATGTTAAGTGAAAGGCCCAAATTTGTTTGAGATATATTTATTTTTCTTTGAGAATGAGACTCTCACTTAACAAATTTGTATGTTAAGTGAAATTTGTTTGAGATTTATTTCTTTGAGAACTTTTGAAACTTAACAAATTTGGTATGTTAAGTGAAAGCTCAAGTGTGGTTTGACATGAAAAATTGGATCCTTATTTAACAAATTTGGTATGTTAAAATAGGGATCAAATGTGTGTTGAAAAGAGACACTTAACAAATTTTGGTATGTTAAGTAAAAGTCAAATGTGCTTATGATTTTGAAAATGAAACTCTCGCTTAACAAATTTGGTATGTTAAGTGAAAGTCAAATGTACTTATGATTTTTGAAACTCTCACTTAACAAATTTGGTATGTTAAGTGAAAGTCAAATGTTTATGATTTTGAAAATGAAACTCTAACAAATTTGATATGTTAAGTGAAAGTCAAATGTGTTTATGATTTTGAAAATGAAACTCTCACTTAACAAATTTGGTATGTTAAGTGAAAGTCAAATGTGTTTATGATTTTGAAAATGAAACTCTCACTTAACAAACTTGGTATGTATGTTAAGTGAAAGTCAAATGTGTTTATGATTTTTTAAAACTCTCACTTAACAAATTTGGTATGTTAAGTGAAAATCAAAAGTGTTTATGATTTTGAAAATGAAACTATCACTTAACAAATTTGGTATGTTAAGTGAAAGTCAAATGTTTATGATTTTGAAAATGAAACTCTCATAACAAACTTGGTATGTTAGTGAAAGTCAAATGTTTATGATTTTGAAAATGAAACTCTCATAACTAATTTGGTATGTTAAGTGAGTCAAGTGTGTTTATGATTTGAAAGAAAAGAACTTATTTAACAAACTTAGGTATGTTAAATGGAGTTCAATTTGTTCTTATGAAAAAAAAAAGGGGTTCTCATTTGATATACTTGGACATGTCAAATGAGTTAATGTGTTTTGATACTTGACAAATGCAAATAGAATTCTACCTTCTCAAGGAAGGGAACTCCCATTTGACAAATTTGGTATGTCAAATGGGGTTCAAATATGTCTTGACTTCTCTTTTGTGTGTGTATGATTTATTGCTTTTTTGAAAAGAGGGAAAAACTCTAGCACATGTGAAGTATGCTAAGTGGAATTTCAATTTTTATATCATGATTTTATTCGAAAATATAATCTCCATCCAACAAATTTGAGTGTGTGGAATGGGGATAGCCATTTCCAAAGAAAATGTGCTTTTGAAAAATACATTAAAAAATTTTGATTTTTAAAAGGAACCTCCTTGTAACAATCATAGGATTTATTAAACGAGGTTTGGTTATATGTATTTTGTGCCTTTTTAAAAATTTCTTATAAATTTTTGTGTAAAGATATTTTATTATATGGATTTGAAAAAGTGCTTTTGGAAAGACATGTTATTTTGTAGAAGGGTTTTATTTTCTTATTGTTCATGGGATGAACCTTGCCTCACCATCATAATGGTGAAGAGAATCTTAATTTTGGTCATCTCCTTTGTTTGATTAATTTTAATTTTCACCTATTGGGGAATCCAGATTTTAGACCTCCACAGTGAGGTCTTAAAACCTAGGATGTTGGAGCTTTGCTTAAGGATGAAATAAGCTAAGTGCCAATGGAAAGAATGATAGTATAGGGCCTATATAAAATATAAGTCCACTATCAATGCTTCAAGATAATAATTGTCTACTAAATATGGAGAGAGGAACTCTCTCCATGAATTAGAAAAATAGTGTTTATTTTTGAGATGTGGGACACCACCGGATCTTAAGGGGTACTTATTAGTGATGTATGACATTAAGAATGATGTACTATCTCAAGATAGAAATCACCACTTTATAATGGACTAATCACTAAGGACTCAGGCATGATGGGTCTTGAATATAGAATCTTTCCCCTTTACATGAAAAGTAAAGTAGGGTTTATTTTAAGCGGTTGTTAAGTTCCTATGGGCAAGCCCCCATATAGTTATTACATCTAAGGAATGAGAATTCCTTAAGAATACTCTCGATTAAAGTACAATTAGGATCTCTGATTTTGAGGTAAAGATCAAAGGATTAGATAATCAAATGGGATAGATCAAGAAGACTTATTTTTGGAATCCAAAGGAGAAAGTAGAAAATGTTAAAGGAGCATTCATTCCTATAATTGGACTTTATATTTTTAAAATTGAAGAGAGTTAATTATTTGAGTTGACATTTTATTTAGATTCTTAATTCCATAAGATTGTGAAAATGCCTAAGAGGTGAGGATTTATGTAGCTTGAAGAAAATAGCTACCTCGATCATAAGTTAGGGAGCTTTGGGCATGACCTAAATCTAAGGAAAAATGGGTATATGGTTTACCTCCACAAGAGAATAAATCACCATTGCTAGACTTATTACCGCACGGGTGTGATGACTAACTCCTCCTACGCTTTAAATTCATGTAGGAAATTCTTATGCTTTGCAAGATGGCTAGGCTATTATTCATTTAGAAAAAAAGACTAAGTCCTTAAACTCATTCCCCAAGAGACTAGAGCATGAGTGGTATGAATTCATGACTTAATCTAATGCAAATGTTATCAAATTCATTTGATTATTTTGGACTCTTTTGTTTTGACACAAGCTATGAGATTTTGTATGTCTAAATGCATGAACTTGATTATGGGCTAAATCAAAAGAGAAAGGGGTGTTCTTCCATCAAAGGCTCTCACAGGTTAAGCCTTCATTCTCTAGATGATGGAAGCCCCTCTTAGAGTGAAAGAATATGACATGCATGATATACATTCATTCATCCACTAAGGGGTTGCTAAAAATTTTATTATCTTGATTTAATTCTTTTATGTGAGGTTATGAGTTATTTTAAAATTTTAGTTATGAGTTGTTAATTGGGGTAGAAAAATTAATTTCATCCTAAGAGCTTACCACATCCAGGCACATTCAAGCATCAATCATAAAGAAACTATGAAAAACATGTTGTTCTAATGCATAATCTAAACACAACATCATCAAACAATTTTATAGACTAATAAAAGAATAAAAGGCGGTCTTGGGTTCGGTTCATGAGAAAATAATATGGGTAAGATCTCCCTTATACAACCGGATTATAAAAAAATAATACATGCTATGGGGTCTTCTTTTCTTCATTTCTTCCTTCTCTTTCTTTTGATTTGATTTTCTCCAAAGGCATCACAGGGGGCATTCCCTTTGCTCATCTAATCCCATAACACTAATCCTAATTCTAATGCATTATATCAAAAATAGATAAGTAAATCTAGCTATACCAAAATAAATGTTAGCTAAACACATACAACTAGCTTATATGAATAATTTGGACTTAGCACCACACATGGGTAACCCACTGTCCTAAATATGAGTTATGCTTAGGTAACTTGCATAAAAATGCATTTATATTTTTTTACAAAGGCGCACAACCCCATAAAATATGATTAGGTAATAACTAACATCCAGTCTATAAACATACACCCTAACATCCAGTCTAAAATATTACATCACAAAAAAAATACAACATCATACATATAATGCCTAAACTTAGCACTAGAAGTGGTGACTTAGTATTCTAATGTGTGTGTTTAAGGCTTATGTGGCAAGACTTTACTAGGCTTCTTTAGTTTAAGTTTCAATTTGGAGTTTGAATTTATTTAGATTTTATCTTTGGGTGATTTAAATTTAAATGATTTAATGATTTATTTTTTTATTTTTATTTCACTTTTATTTGGTCAAAATGATGTTTTGATTTTCAAGAATGAAGAGTAGAGTGAATTCTATTTGTAGACATAACTCACCCTATTCTACATCCTAACTCCTAAAGAATCTAACTAAGGTTCTTAAGTATCTTAATTAGCCTATTTAAATTTATGTAATTCATTTGATTTGATTTATTTGATTTGATTTAGAATTTGAGTTTGTTCAAGTATTTGATTGATTGATTTTGATTTAGATGTTTTAGTTTAATTGCATCTTGATAATTCAATCCTTAATTTCTAATGAAGTTTAAGTTTTTTTTAAATTTATGTATTTTCGATTAATTAATTTTAGATTAGATATTTTAGTTTAATTAAATCTTGATAATTCAATATCATTTTAAATTAATATTTAATTCTTTTCTTTGATTATGGTTATGTGACTTAATGCTTATTTGATTTAATTGTCATTCATTTATTTGTAGTTTGATTAGATTAATGAGATTTTATTTTGATTTTAATTGTGTTTGATTCTTTGTTTATCAAAGTTTGGTTTTATATTTTTTATTCCATACATTGGATAGTTAATTAGTTTATCTTATTTTAAGGTTGAATGAGATTTGATTTGATTACATATTAAATTGATGAGTCTTTCTTTAATTTGATTTGATTTGATTAGCTTTATTAGTCTATGGGTTTGCTTAGGTTCAATGTGATTATATGATTAGTTTTAAAGAAGTATTTATGTTAATTATAAAGATTTGTTTAATTTTTAATTTGATTTCATATTTGTTTAGGTTAATGATATGATTAATGACTTAATAATTTAGATTTAATTTAGGTTTGATAAGTATTTAATTGCATTTATGTTTGATTAAGTTTAATATGATTAATTTGATTGACTTAATTAGCTTATTAAGATGTGTGATAAAATTAATTAGTAGATTGATTAATTGTTTGATTTGAATTTGATTTAAAAAGTTAATTTGGTTCATTAAGATGATGGATTAATTCCTTAGGTTTGCATTAATTAGGTGTTTATCCAATTGGATTAGCATAAGGGCAATTAGTTTAATTAAGAAGTGTGTTTAAGTTAATTATTAAATTAAATAAAGATTTATTTAATTTTTAATTTGGTTTATATTTATTTAGATTAATGACATAATTAATGAATTAATGATTTATATTTAATTTGATTGATTTAATTGTATTTATGTTTGATTAAGCTTTGGTTTAATATGATTAATTTGATTAACTTAATTAGTTTACTTAAGGGGTGTGATTAATTATTAAATTAAATAAAGATTTATTTAATTTTTAATTTGATTTCATATTTATTTAGATTAATGATGTAATTAATGGCTTAATGATTTAAGTTTAAATTAGGATTTGATTAGCATTTAATTGCATTTTATGTTTGATTAAGCTTAAGTTTAATATGATTAATTTGATTGACTTAATTAGTTTATTTAAGAGGCATGATTAATTAATTAGTATTAAGTATTTGATTTTAATTTTAAAGTTTTAATTAATTTGGTTTGTTAATTAGATTAATTAGGTAATTAAATTTTTTAAATTTAATTAATTTTTAAGATTTGATTAAGTTTATTGATTTAAAATTGATTTAATTATTTTTTATTTCAATTAAACTTGATTATTCATAATAATAGTTAGGTTTGATTTTTTTCGTTTATTATGTTCATTAGATTTCATTCATGTTTGATTTAGTTGTTAGGTTTATGTATTGATGGTTAATTAATTGTCTTATTCCAAATGGATGTGATTTAATCATATGTTAATTAAGTTTACTTTAACTTTATTTGGTTTAATTTGATTAATATCAAATGATTATGTTGAATTGGTTTGTTAATCAATTTGATTTTCTTAGTTTATTTAATGATTAATTAGTTTCAATTTATTTATATTCATTAAGACTCCATGCTTAGTGTAGGTTAAGTTATACTAGTTTGATTCATGTTAAGTTTCCTAGATTTATTGAATTTTAAGTTTGATTTAAGATTTAATCATTTAATTAAGTTTTATTGATTTAAATAGGTTTAATCATATTTAATTTAATTTCTTAGGAGGATGATATTTTTTTGATTTGAGGTTTGATTAATGATTGCTTAAGTGTTATTTCATTTTGATTTTGATTTTGATATTTAAATTATTTTTATTATATTTTAATTAAATTCTTAATTGATTAAACTTTAATCTTAAGTTTTGTTTGGGATTCATTAGGATTTAGAAGATCGCATTATTTTGTTAAGAGTCCTAGATGTCAATTGAAGTGATTTAAGCCATTTTTTAAGATTTTTGTAAATTTCTAAATTTTTATTTGATTTATTTTATTAAAATGGACAATCTGAACTTCAAAATTTAATTTCTCTCAATCGAGAAGTCCTTTTCACTTGAAATTTTTATGGTTGGTGTGTTTTAACTTTAATTTCAATCTAAAATTCAACTTAATCATATATATTTTGGTTTAATTAATGAAATTTGATTTTCACTAAAACTCAAATTAAACTCATATTACTCAGTAAAATTTGGGGATTTTGGGTTTTGGATTCCTCTCGGAAAGGTGAATCCAACGAGCCCTTGTTTGAAATTTTTTTGTTAAGTATTTTATTTTTTATGAATTTTTGAAGTTTCACGTGAATTAATTATTTTCTTATATAAAAAGATATGCACTCGTCAGGGGGGGAAGACCGGTCAACCAGCGAGACTCGGGATGTCCATCATAAATCGGTCGGTCCATATCGGATCGCGCGATCGGAGCGATCGCCCGATATCGATCGGCCGTCGATCGCGAACTCGCATGTCGGGCGATCGAATCGCATGGTGTCAGGCGGATCGTCGATCAGAAATCGGATCCATGAAGGAACTATGGGAGTTGTGCGAGGTGAAAGTAAAATAGCTTTTAAAAAAATAGGTTTTAAGTGATCCAAATGGACTCATTTTTTTGCGTCGATTCTATTTTTTTGGGATGATTTAAAGTAAAAATGAGATTATCTAGGGAAATTTCTAAAATCATAAAATTAAATGCGAAATCCTAAAAGGGCTAAAGTTTGGTACCTCCGAGGATGGTTTTGATGGCGGTGAAGATCGAACTCAGGCATGTGAGGAAGCTTTGGAATGATCTTTAACCCTTGCCTCCCCAACGTCGTCTTCTCGATGTTTACCATCATTAAGTGTATTTGAGCTCAACAATGGCTCAAAGAGGTGGGGAATGGGTCCATTTTTGCTTTGGGAAGCTTTTGGGGGTTGAATGGTGGTGGGAGTAAAAGATCTAAAACCTCATTTCTCCCTCCTTTTATAATGGCCAAAAATCCATTTTTTTTTAATTTTTGGCTCTAAATTGATTGTCATCTAGCTTGGGGTGGTTGGGATGGATGATGGATTGATTGAGGACTTTGAATTTTTGCTCTAAAGTCCTCTCTTGCTGCCATATGATCAGCTCAATTCAATACAAATATTGGGGAGGAGTTAAGTGCATGTGATGGGGTAGAATTAAATGAGGTTGGGTGGAATCCTATGTGGGGGAAGATTCATGAGGGATTTAATTAGGTTGGGTTAACTTTAGGCTGATCCTAAATGGGTTTGGGTCAGGTTTGATCATCTCCTAATGGGTCTTGGCTTGGTTTCAAGGGATTTGGCCTAATTTGGGTCATATTGGGTCATATTGATCAATTTGACCAAAACCAAATTTGTTGATTCATGTTGATTTGGATAATTGAAGATGAATGTGTCTTTAGTTTGAATCAATTTGGATTTAATTTGGATTTAGGTCAAATTGACCCTTGGCCAAATTGGGCTATGTTGGGTCAAGTTGACCAATTGAGCTCAATTGATCAAATTGGTTTAATTATGACTTTGGTCAAGTTCAATAATCAATTTGGAATGAACTTTAGTCATTGGTTGCAATCAATTTGGGTTAAATCATGAGTTGACCCAATTTGGTCCTTTAGGTTAATTTGGGTCAACTTTGATCAAATGGCTAATTGGGCTTGATTTGGCTAAATTGGTCGTCAAGTCACATTTAAATATTGACTTTGGGTTGATTCAAATCATTGGTTTCAATCAATTTGGTGTATGATGAGTTTTGGCTAGTTTTGATTTATTTGGACTAAGGGTTGACTTGGTCAAATGACAAACTTGACTTGGTTTGACCATTGAATTGATCATTCTAGGGTGATCAACAATCATGGTGGAAGGTTTTGGTGAGCTTGGTTCAATCCAATTTGGGTTGGATTAAGTTGGGTCAAATGGTCCTTTAGGTCACTTTGGGTCAAGTGGACCTAAGTGGGTCAATTAGTTTGGTTTTATTTGATTGAGTTTAGTTGAACTTATATATGAGCCCTAGATTGGAATATAAATTCAGCGACAATCAATTTGGAGTCTTAGATTTTGGCTCATTTGAAATTTTCAAGTCAAAAGGGCTGTTGGGTTTGACTTAGGTTGGTTTTGATTTGATTTGATGATTGTAGGTTTCATTTATATTTGGGAGATAATTGAATGAATGATTGATTCAAAGAAAATTCATTTGTTTTGACTTATGGATAGAATTTAAGTCAAAGGTAGAATTAGGTGAGTTTGGATTTGATTTTGATATAGTTTTGGTCATTTGAATTTGGATTTCATTTATATTTGTGAATATAAATGAAATAATTGATTTATAAAGAGATCAATTGAGTTTGATTTCATTTAAGGGAGTTTTGGCTTATGAATGTGGTTCATATGGCTTAGGAAGGATTTTAGGATTTGAATTTGATTTTGGGTTTCAATCATTTGGAGTCAAATTTGAAATTATATTTGGAATTTGAATTTGAATTTGAATTTGAGATTTGGTTTGATTGATTTGGGTATCTAGATTGGGTTTAGGCTATAGGATAGGTAACTTCCTTAAGACCTAAGGCAAAGCCTAATCTTATGATTAACACTTCTAAGTCTCTAGGCTTAGGTTAAGTGTTCACCTAATCACTAGATGTGTCTTATGACTAAGGAAATCTTAATGTCTAGAAGATTCCTAAGTCTAAGAGGATGGGGTTGAGAGCTCACTCCAAAAGTGAGGTCACATGACAGGTGCTAGATCTAAAGGAAGTCATATGAAGATACTTTAATTTCAATTACAAATTTCAAAATTAAATTTGCTTAGCAAATTATATTAATGTACCACAAATGAGAGACAAAGAATTGTTTGGAACCTACAAGAGAATAAGTAGATATTTCTTGTTAGTTTTGTTTATCTAGATTACTTTCTATCCACATGGAACAAAATTATGGTTTCTCAATAATCGTATATGATACTAAAAAACTAATGAATGTTAAATCATGCTTGAGTGATTACGAACTGAAGTAGGGAGAACAATTTGTTCAAGTGGACCAAAGGGGAGTTCATTCTATATGTGGATGAAATAAGAGAATTAAGACTCCACTTAGGGGTTCAAGGTGAGGTTTTTTGTAGGTTTTATCCACCTAAACCATTCGGAATCAATAGATAACTAAATTCAAGAAAAGCACATAGTGATGTAATGTTGTGACTAAGAAGGAAGCAATGATTTGTTGGGGATTTGAAATAAGATTATGTTATACTTTGCTTATAAAAACCTTCCTCTACTTATAAAGCTTTATTGAGATTCTTCTAGTTCCTTTGGAGATCTAAGGACAAAAAAACATAGGTTTTGGTCATTCAAACCATATTGAACTTTTAGGGAGTTATACCAAGATAGGACTCTTGGGTGTAATATTATTTTAGATATCACCCATTAATCAATGGCATTATGTGTGCATTGTTACAATCATTGATGAGATAAGACTTGTTATTAAAATCATGCCCAATGATGAATGAGCTTTTTTTGGTGCGTGTAAACTTGCTACCTTGGTGGGGATATTGATGATGGGTCAATGGAGAACAAGAACTTGATCACTTATTTTGAATGTCCTCGGTTAGTAAACAATCTTGAGTTTTCGTGGATCTAATAAATTTTAAGATTTGAATGAGATTTGCACCTTATTCAAACTATTGAGCGTTGGTTGCCAAGAATTGCTTGTTTGAGGGAAGCTCTCTATTTACTCCAAAGGTGGTATAACAAATTGATTGATTCATCATGTGGTTTAAGTGGACTTCTTAACATATTGTGCCTTTCTCATTTGTTAATAGCGAAGCACTTTGTATTAGATTGTCTAATTAAAGCTTCTTCCAAACCATTTATTTTTGCTATTAGGATGGAAGTGTTGTTAGACAATTTGGCAATGGTGAGAATAACTAGCAATGTTATACTTCTAAATAATGTATTGTTGTCAAAAATAATAGACAATATGATCTTTTAATCTCCAACATCTTATTTTTTTAAAGTGATATGGCCTCTCCCACTTTAACAGTGGCCATAAAGATAAATCTATAAGCCTTGGAAAAGGATGGGTCTAATATATATATGTGATACTCAGGCCAATATGCCATAATAGATTTCAAATTTATAAATACTTTGGATTTTTACTTTGCATCATATCAAATATTTAAAAATTAAAATTCTGTTTGATTTACTTTTCACTCTAAATACATCAAATCAAACACTCTAAGACTTAATTGTTCTCGACTTCTAGCGTATCAATTTACTATAATAAAAGAACAATCATAGAATTCTTTAAAAGTCTCCTTTGTATTCTTGTTTTCTCTTCTTATTATTTGTTGCAATTTCTCTAACCTTTTACCTTCATGACTCTTTTCTTCATCCGGACAACCTTCCATCAAAGCACATATTAAAGCTCTATATACTCGACATCGAAAATGACTTCACCTCCAATCTAGCAACCATAGGCATCAAAGGAGTCTAGAAATTTCTTCCTCAAGTAGCCAACCAAATTGCTTGGGTAAGGTACTCCAAGTCTACTAAATAACTTTTGCAAAACTAAAATCATTTTTTTTCTAAATATCTCTTTCATATCTCTCTCTCTCTCTCTCTCTCTCTCTCTCTCTCTCTTAATATATATATTGCTTGTTTCATGGGAATGGAATCATATGTATATGTGAATCAGGAGTTGTATGATATTGGGGAAGAGCTTTCATGGTGTTTAACCTTTTTGGGATGCTTTCCATCCTTTCTAACCCTTCTTCCTCATAATAAGTCTGATTTTGACGAGTATGGATGCATGATTTCATACAATAAAGCTGTTGTGGACTACAAAAAAATGTTGAAAGAAACTCCGCAGGAGATTGGATCTGAGCTTCACAATGCTTCTGTGATATATGTGGACACCCATTCTGTCAAGCTCGAGCTCTTCCAGCACCCACATAATCATGATTAGTTTCTCATTCAAACTTTATTTATATTTTTTAATTATGTTGCAATCAATTAACAATTTCTAGACATTAGGGTTGGTGAATAGGGCAAATCAATCATATATTAAGATAGGTTGAATCGAGTATATCTATCTCAATATTTATCGGTTGAACTATAAATTTATCTTAAAATCATACAAATAAGCATTAATAATACTAACAATTTCTTGCTGAAGGCTATGCATAATTTTAATATAAAGATGATTTCTTGATATTAATAATACAGATTAAAATTATGTTGTGTTAGATTCCAGTTCGTATCAGCTTGAATTAATTATTAGTATTATTTTAATGCTTATTTGTATAATTTTAAAATAAATGTATAGTTCAAATGAAAAATATTGAGATAGTTATATTCGATTCTAATTTATTGATATTAATTTGTGTCGGTTGAGTCGGTTGAACTGTTAATTTTCTTGCTCAAGACTATGAAAATTCGAGTGTTTTTTTGAGTTTAAAATTCATATTGACTTCATAAAGTACATTACTAATATTATCACTAAACATATTAGACTATCAAGTGCCGTCCAAACGCTAGATTGTAACATTATTGGGGTGCCCCTATTAATTAATCATTATAATTTTTAATTTCATCACTGTTATCTTAATAATACAAAATATTTACTATATCTCTTACAAAAATTAAACAAATTAATTAATTAATTAAATTGAAATTCTTATTAAAAAAATAAATCAGTTCTCCTTAAACTCGCATTGACCTCATACAAATTATTTTTATATGAGGACTTAAATATGGGACCAAAGCGTGCTGTGGTTCTGGTGGTGGAGCTTACAATTTCAATCCACAGGTGTTTTGTGGCAATAGTAAGACAATTAAAGGCGTCAATGTGACATCAAGTGCTTGTAGCGACTCACCAAATTATGTTTGGATGACATTCATGCCACAGATGCACAACCAATAAAATCATAGCGAGGGTCATTCTAAATGGCTCATACTTTCATCCTCCCTTCCCCTCTCTCACCTCTTGTTGACCTCCATATATGTACCATAAGTCAAAGTCAAGCCTACAAATTGAATTCGACGGACTTCGGAAGTGACAGTGCGCAAATCGAGGTCAAAATGAACTGGACGTCATAGAAAATGGTCGAAACAACCTCCGATCGACGAACGGATTTCACCATCGCGTTCAGAACATCAAAATTGATCAAAATATAAATATTGCAAAATCTATGAAGCATTGATTAAGCGCTATCAAGTCTTGGCAATGTCGGAAATGCGATGATATGCGAGCGATCTCCATTCATGAAATTGATCACGCCGTTAGATCGAAATATCGAAAACTATCAAATGAGATCGTTCGCACTCAATTCAAATAATGAGTGATTTGAAGTGACGCATCAATTTGAAATGCAACATCCAAAATCAACCCAAATGACCTTTGATCGACGAACAGACTTTGCCATTGCATTCAGAACATTGAAATTGGTCAGGATATAAATATAGCACAACTTAATGATCAATGGATCAAACGTTCGAGTTGTCAACATGCTTGCATGCATATCAGTCGAGGAACGACAAATGACCCTGTTCAGAAATTGATTGTTGTTAGTTTGAAATCAAAATCTATCAAATGAGATCTTTTACGCTCAATTCAGATGAGTGTGTGCAAGTGTCGAATGATTTGAAATGACAACGCACAAATCGAGGCTAAAACGCACTGGGTGTCACCAAAATCAACTCAAATAACCTCCGATGACGAAAGGACTTACCATCCCATTTAGAATGTCAGCGTGGAATATAAATATTGTGACTTGATGATCAAGATCACGAGGTCATCAGCGTCTTGTTCGTATTGATTGAGCTTGATGAAATCTAAATGAAAATATGGCTATTTAAGAAGTCTCAGTGAAAATCGAGCGGTCAGCCATTTGGGTCATTTAATTTTGAACTTGACCTCCGATAAATACTGTCATTGGTTGAGAACAAACATAATTAAATTTATATATACATTGACTATGTGAGTTCAGACAAAATTCAAATTAAAAATTTAATCAATTTAAAATTTATTTAAAATCTCTAAATTACCCTCTCAATGTTCCCTATTTTGGTTTGCAGTTAAGAGAAGAAAAGAAAAATGGTTCCTCTCTCCTCTCTCATTCCTGTTCCAAGTCTCCTCTTGATTCTCTCTGCACAAGTAAAATTCCTTTTTCGATCTCGCATTCTCATTCTCACTCAATCACAGCAATCCCTCTGCGAAATCTCCCTGACCCAATCCCGCTCAGGTCAGCTCATGGTCCACCCATCCCATCGGACTGTCAAGGCTGTTCAAAACCTCTCGCTCCGCCTCAGCCGCTGGGCTGACCATCTGCACATCCATCATTCCATGGATTGCGTGCGCCCGGACTCGCTCTCGTCTTCGCACGCGTGTCCTCCGATCTCGGTGGTAGCAAAACTCGGCCGCGATGAAAATCGGTGCATTGGTGGCCTCATACGACTACATTCAGATCGGCTTGACCTCAGAGCCCGCCTGGCAGCCTCTTTTCAGCACCAGACCTGTTCATTTCACCTTTTCACTGCGCCACTTCCTACTCCGCCGCCATTCGCCATCGGCCTCTCCCCTTCCATAACTGCACCTCATTCTCTTCAACTTCCTCCAGTCAATTTTCGTCGTCAGGGTGAGATTTTTTCGTGTTGCCTCCTTTTATCCATCCATTTTTTCGCCGATCGGGGAAAAAACATCGTCAAGCATTCTTCTTTCGGTTTTTGTCATTCATTGCATAACCCGTCCAATTTTTGCTTCCCGGAAATCGGGAAGAACATCGTCAAGAGGCGAATTCTTCTTTCGGTTTCTGGCGTCGCACTCTTAGCCTTATATTCCCAAATGCATACCCCTGTTCTTGTCGGCATTACAGTCGAAAATGAGATATGTGGGATCATGAATGTGAATATATATACATTTCTTTCAGTTTGAAGACCTCGTTATGCTCAGACTCAATGAGATGAGGCGTGTGTAAAACAGCTACTTCAAGAGAGTCAGTAAAACCGTTAGATGTGCTCCATGTTAATTTTGTCTAATTTAGATTTAGAAAAATGGGGAAGGGGATGAATGTATGTCTTCTTCAAAGGCATCGTCGTGCTCAAGGCTGAGAGATGAAATGTTCGGTGCAAGACTTCGCTTCGCTCAAGGCGTCTGGGTAAGCAAAATACCGATCATGGGGATGATCTGCATAAATCAAATCTTTTGATTTAGAAAAATGGGGAATCTTGACTTAAGAAGAAATCTACAGTAATTTTAAACTAAAAGTATCAGGAAATGAATATATATATATCTTCTTTTCAAGTTTGAATCATCTCAGGTGCTAGTGACAAGATGAAATTAGGTACATACCAGAACATTTGTGCTCAAAATCGACTTGGGAAAATGGGAGGTGAAATGAGCTAAATCTGAAAATTTTAAACTAAAAGTGTCAAACAAAAAATTAGGGGGATGAATATATATTGCATTTATCTTCTTCCAGGTTTAAATGTCTCTCTTAAGAGTGGATGAGATAAAATCCGGTTGTGGTGTGTGCTCCTTCAGATGGCATCAGAGTCAAAACTGCATGGGGATGTGAGGTATCTCAAATCTTTTGACTTAGGAAAAATGGGAGAGTTAAATGGAAAAAAAGCATAGCTAATTTTAAACTAAAGCGTCAAACAAAAAAAGGGATGAATATATATTCATTTGCCTCATCGTTTAAGAGGGGCGAGATGAAAAACTATGGTGTCACAGACACCATTCATTATCTCGAGGGCATCTAAATTTAGATCACACTGGGGATGATGTGAGGTAATATCAAATCTTTGACTTAGGAAAATGGGAGGTGAAATGAGACTTAAGAGGAAACATGTAGCTAATTTTAAACTAAGCATCAAACAAGAAAAAAAGGAAAATTTTGGAATAGAACACTCATTTAAAATCTAATGAAATTTGGAGGAATTAAACTCATAAACTTTGGGAGGCTAATGTTAAACTCACAAACTTGTAATTCTCTAACTTAAATTAAAGTGATAAAGTGAGTTCTCTTAAATTCTAATTAAACAAGCTTTAATTGGAATTATACTAAACATAAAACTTATCTAAGGATGAATCCAAATTGGGTTTAATAACTCTTATATGAATATGGAGGTGATTATTCTTATAGTAATAAGCATGAAGCAATAAACCAAATCGCATATATCAAAACATAATCAAATTGGGAGAATTATAAAAACCCAACAAGTAAACTAAGTGCAGTAATATTTTAAATTACAATCTAAATCAAAATGCCCTTTCGAATGCAACTCTTTGTATAAGCGATACTAAATCAAAATCTATAAAATCATGGGGCTTCCTTTAAAAAAAAATGATTTCATTCTATGAATTTTAAAATCAAATCACTAATTATGTCTAAGCTATAAACTACTCGGACATAGAGATTTCAAGTACAAATTTTAATGTCTGAAGAGGCTACGCAGGCTAAATTGGAAAAAAAAAAGTATAAAATTAATCTCATAATTCAAACATAAAATTACCTAAAATTACTAAACACCCATGTCGACCTTATGTTGAATGCTTAAATTCAGTGTCGAGGATCTGCGGGTTGCTTCTAGTTTAGTCTTGGGGTGTAGTTAAAAAAAAAACTATAATAAGAGTTTCAAATCAATGAAATATCTGAAAAACTAATTATGTCAGGTGACAGTAGATCTAATCTTCTATTAGCGGCTAAATAGAGTTGACAGGATCTAAAGCTCTTAAACATATTCAAATTAATCAATTTTTAAAATTAAATTAAGTAGAAATCTGAAATTGCTTAAATGGAATTCTATCATTAAAAGCTTAAATCAAAACTCAATCTATCCACCTTCCACAATTTTTTGTCGAGGGTGACAAATTAAGAAAACTTTAGCTCACAAAGGAGCCAATGTCAAATCAAGTGTTCTGCTATGTTCACTCTCAATCAATCTCTTGCCTTTAAGGATGTGGCCTGTGTTCTTTGACTGTGTGGCTTGGCTAGTAGGCTCCACAGATGAACTAATCACAACCAGAGTCCTCTGATCGAGTGGTTTGGCCAGTCAGGCTCCATTATATTGCGATCATGATCGTAGCTCATATGCTCCCCAATGGCTCTGCCCTTTGAGTTGTGAATCATAGGGTATACTTGAAATGATAAACAACCTACCAGGTATACTTAAGTTCTCCTTTAAAACCACCACTAGGTCTACAAGGATTTCTTGGTAACCCATGTGTTGATTAGGATCCTTCGTGGGTTGTCTACCTCCTCGACTAAGTAGGAGGGATGACGAGATGACGAACATGGGATCTAGATGCATCATCATTCCCCAACCATCCGATTTAATGATGAATTTCATAAATCTTAAACTCTAAAACTCATTTGCTATTTAATTTCTGACTAGCTTTTTGTGAAAGTTCTCTCTCACTTATTGAGAGGAATAATTAACTAGGGGCTTTTATAGGAAACCCGAACCTCTAAAGTCCTCACCAAAATGAGGGATGAAATCTCTGGGTAGTGTCTTATCTACTTCCATCAGAAAATTACCACTTTTCAATCACACTCTCAATTCAAATATTGTCGAGATTGGTGGCAATTTTTGAGCCACGATTTCTGGTGACTCCTTGGGGATAGGATTCTCTTTTCATCTTTGGTTAGTCATATATGTGCTATAGTAGCAATAAAATTTTTTGAAAATTCAAAACAAAAATGATGATTTAAGTGTGTAATAAATTCAATATGAGGCTTTATGTAGAATGAATCATTCCGTAGAGTATATCTTTATTACACCATTATTTGTTCTGTAGCACCTCTGCATCTTGAAAGTATGGGGTGAAATAATAATTGTTAATTATTAATCCCCATCTTTCACTTTTGCAGAATGGATCTACAAAGCACTCCTTTCATCGTTCAAATAGGTCGTAGTGTGAACATCTATCTAGACAATGCCGCCATCAACACAGGAGATGTTGGGGATACCATTTAATTTAGTAGCTTGAATTTCCTATCATAGCAACTCAAGTACCCATGATACATTAGTTCGAGGCCATCTTGGAAGGCCTCAAGTTCTGAAGCTCCTTCAGCCATGTGCAACGGTTCAAATAGCCATGAGTTCTCCTGATAGAGAACTTCAGTTTTCAAAAGGCTAGGTCAATCTGAAGCTCCTGTGATGAAAAGAATTATCAAGGGGCAAACTATGTCTTTAATTCCTCGTGATACATGCACTGCGATTGAACCTTTTACTAAAGCATGATCATGAAGCTTCCTCATTATGGAGCAAATTAACTAAGAGGAGAGAAATCGAGGAGAGCTCAGATCCCCTTTGAATGACCTAATGAACAAGCTGTATCGAAAGCGGTATTCCTACACAATAACTTTGACAATCTAAAGTGGGTAAAAAAAATAATAGCTCTCGAGAAATAAAGCGGTCCTTACGGAACCAACCACGTCAAGCTCCACCCACAAAGAAGATAGCTTCATCTGTCGCGGGATACATAAAGTTCTCAAAGTAGCCAAGGATAGAGGCTAATGAAAGAAGATTTGAGGCGTGATGGAAAATCCATGAAGAAAGTTGTCATCTCTTTTTGCTATCCAGCCTCGAGCCATGCGCTTTTACATGATGAGCATTGAAGCGTGACACTTGGACCTCGTGTCCAAGATTCCACGAAAGGTCCAGAAAAGGGTAAACATATATGGAGGCCAAGGCCCTGTAATGAAACTTTGAATAATGGAAGGTGTGACATCATACATCAAAATCTATCTCAAAATCAACTCATTAAGTGGATACCCAAAAGAAGGGATATCATTGATGAAAGACATGATGGTCAGGAGAATCCTCTAGGATCCCATCGTCCAATTCACCCATGAAGGTTGGCGTTGATCACGGTCCTTTAATAGAAGAAGTACTTGTTCCATACATTGAACCAAGATCCAAACATCGATCATTATTCAGGAAGAAAATAATGAAGAGGATTCTATGGAAATAGAAGTCATCTATATGGTCAGAGATATAGATGAACTCTCCACTCGATCATCCTTGAGGGAACTTGAACACAATTCAACATCTATGAAGAAGATTCTTCTGAAAGAAGATGAAGCTTGATCTTTGAGAAGAAGAATAGATCATGGGTGTGAAGGCGTCTACATGGTTGAACCAAGAATGATCATCCTGGTACACGCTTTTATAATCAACATCGTCATTTAGCCCCATCAATAGATGCCTGCACAAAAGGAGGGGGTCAAGTTCTTCCCTAAAAAGGAGCAAAAACAACAATAAGAAATAAAAGAAGAAGAAGAGCATCTTGATTGTTGCCATGACATTATAGAGAGCAAAGAGAAATGCAGCATGTCAAATGGATGTCAAAGATGAGATTGCATAGCTTGGTACCAAAATGAATGATATGATGGTACAAATGAACATCATGATGGAGATGTTGAGAAGAATATCACATCAAGTGTCAATATTTTGTGCTAATCAACAGCGATAATAATACAACTTCTATACCTCATTGTGGTACCTCAAGCTCCTACAGTACATGCTATGCATGAAGCGAGGAACGAAGTTAACCCACTACCTCTCTATCGATAATTCAAAATTTGGCTAGCACACGGAATGGTAACAATGCTCAGAAATAATAATCAATGAAAGAGAGGTCATAGCCTCAGTGGTGAAAAGGTGAGTAAGTCACCTTACCCTGAATATGATCAAGTGTCATTATTAGGTCTAAAATTTATTACTTTGGGGAAATCCAAAGCAACATCTAGCCCAATTTAAGGCTACTTGTGGTAACACAGGAGGGAATGATACACTGCTTTTTCATCAATTTGTCAGTAGCCTGACCTCAGCTGCTTTGAATGGTATGCAGAATTGTCAAATGATTCAGTTAAAACCTTTGCTGAATTAGAGACTATATTTGTGAAGAGGTTCATCAGTGCAATCAAGAAAATTACAATCGCTGACCTTGCCTTGTTGAAGAGAAGGAAAGATGAGTCAGTGACAAAATTCATAAGTCATTGGCACAACCTAAGTATGAAGTGCGAGCAACAATTGGAAGAAGAACATGCGATCCAATTACTAATGGGCAATATGGATGATAAAATGACACCATTTCTATGCATAGCTTGCAACATTCGGGACTTACTCGATAGGGTGGCTAAATTCAAAAGTTGAATCATCTTAAGTCAAGTCTGCAGATAAAGCAAAAGAAACTTTCAAACTCAAGAAGAAATAAAATTCATGCCTATAGCTCAAATGGTGATATACAATGTGGATAAAAAGCCAATGTACAATGATGATAAGGAAAAGAAGCCTATTTATTCTAATCCACAAAAATTTAGGAGGCAATGACAAATCCGAACTTTTCAAGTGGTGAGCATCCAAAAGCAAGAGATGATGAGCGAATGCGACCATCTCTTAAGGAAAAGATGAATAAAGAATATTCTTTTAGAAAGGATAGTGTGGCCAAATTATTTTGGTAGCGGTCAAAGGCTGATTACGAAATTAAAATTCGAAGAAGATCAAGTCAACAATCCAAATTCTTGTCCATCATCGATGATCATCCTATTGAAGATTATGTCTTCAAAGATTGGCTAAAAAGAAGTATCGATGAGGTGAATTTACACTATCGATGTGTTCTAGTCAACCCAAGAGAGTCTACAAGGATGATTATGCCCTCTTAGTATCATCAACAAAGACAAACAAAAGGAGAAATAGTTGATTGAAGAATGATAACTAGTTTCCAAAAGATGTGAAGATGCTAAAGCTAAAAATGTCTAGTGTTAAGTGAAAATCACCACTTTTAACTTGGACCAAGTATTTGGGCTTCTCGGTATTCGATAAGGCTACTTTATCACATGAGAAGCGGTCTAAATCACAGTCTTAAATCAAAGCTAGGCGAAAAGAAGATCAAGAAGAGAACTCAAAGATCAATAAATTTAGAAGAGTATCACTGGTGGCAAGACAACCATTTACTTAGACTTCATGCCTAAACTTCGCATTGCTGAATCAAATGAAGAAGATAATGATGAATCTTGTTCAGTAGAGACATGCTGAATCATCTGAGTGATGTGAGGTATTCTTCAACATCAGTTACTCCGAAGCGACAAGGGTAGTTTGACAAACTCGACCAACCTGTAAATTTTTTTTCCGGGAAAGCAAGAAGAGGTAAGGAGCTAATAATGAATTTTGTTTAATGACTCAACAAGATAATAGTTCAGATGAAGATGTTCTCGATGGAGAAAGAGACTCATCGATATCATCACGTATGAAATGTATGGCGTTGAAAAATGAGTCTAGCCCTTTTGGCCAATCTTCAAGAATAAATTTGAAGAAACTATCTCTTCAAGAATCGAGCAAGATAAGGTGATTCAAGTTTAGTTGAGAAGTGGTAAAGTCTTACCACCTTCATCAAAGAAGGAAATGCAAATAAAGACAAAGGCAAACAAATTGAAGTCAACGAAGATATCATTCCCTCTAGGAATAAAGCCTAAATCAAGTGAGAAGATAGATTATAATATTCTATCATATCGAAAGATCCTGCATAATTAAGTGTGTACGAGGCTCTCTTGATATCAAAAGATCAAGAAACTTTAATACAGGCTCTCAAAGATCCAGAAAATTATGAAGCTTACTTTGCTAAAAAATGCATGATTGAAATATTATAAACTCAAGATCTCTCAGTAATCACATTTTTTAAAGAGGTCTTATGTTGGAAACAGTGGATCACAATCATCCTCTTTATATTACTATGAGAGTGGCATCTCGATCGGTGAATTGATTGATCTAGGTTTTCAATCTTATGAGACTAAAGGTATTAAGGATTATCACTTGATATCCAACATCTTGGGAGAGATAAATTGATGGTTCATGGATTCAATGAAAGGCGGAAAACTCGGTTCTTTTATCTCTCAAGTTTAGATTTATATACGAAGCCAAGTTTCATGTAATCGATCGATACATCATTTAGAGCTCTCTTGGCGGTGGTGGCATGAGTATGGCATGGTCCCATCAACTATGCATCAATGTATGAAGTATCGAAGATGGAGAAGAATTCGGTAACCTACCATTCTCATCAATGAAGCAAGATCTATGAAGATGCAAATATTTCATCCTCAAAGAGCCAAGCTCTTGAGCGGGCATCCTCTTGGAAATTTCCAAAGTGGAAGAAGAAGCAATGTTGACTCTCCATGATTCAGGTTCCTCATTTGGGAAGTGACAGAAATTCTGTCAAACTAAGGGGAACTTATAAGCTTTCAAAAAATTCAGTGATAATGATTTTGAATTTTTGTTTATGGAAATAGAGTTCAAATGGTCATCAAGAAGGATAGCTCACTTGGTGGGTTCAAAATTATACCTCGGTCTTGATTCAACTGAGGTTCATAATATTGAAGAATTGATAACATTCTATGAGTCAGATTTTGGTTTCTTTCAATGAGATGGTCTGATAAGAATACTAATGTACTATCCATGAAGAATGATGCATAAGCTTAGAATTCATATTGGAACTACTAAATATAGGACTCAAATCTTTAATAAGATGTGGAGCCAAAGAAGTCCTCAAGCATCATGAAGAAGTGATAAGTTTATCACTAAAGGTCTGGGGTTCATCCACATATCTCATCAAGATAGAGCCTGCTGTAATATAATAGGCGGTATCGAGTCTAGTGATGAAGAAGATGATTCCCATGAAATTCTTCTTAAAATGATGAAGAAGTAGAAGCCTAGCACCAGAACTTGAAGATGGTGGACAAATAGCTACTATGGATGAACTTAAAGAAGTCAAGGCGAAGATGATCCTTTCAACTTTGTCGGTGCGCTGAGAAAGTTGAAGAGCTAAAATGCTACTTTGTGAATTGAGATTGCTTTACTTTGACATAAATGCCGGCTTATCCCGATGTAGCGGTTCATAAACTAGCTATTAAACCGGATGCACGCTTGTTAAGCAAGCTCCTAGCAAATGAGATTGAAGAAGAGCGGTAATTCGAAACTAAAATTAATCAGCGGGCTTCATTTGAGGAGAAGTATCTGCGGATTGGATAGCTAACATTATCCTAGTTAGAAGAATGACCATCAAATCCTGCATTGACTTGGGACTAAATAAGGTGCCCAAAGATGACTTTTGCTTCCAATATCAAAACTATTGGTGGACAACACTTCCAACTATGACATGTTCTCATTCATGGATGGATCTTTAGGATACAACCAAATCAAAATGGCACCTGAGGATGAAAAATATACATCATTCAGAACACCTATTGGCATCTATTGCTACGGTCATGCCTTTGCTTGAAAAATCTTTACAGCTACCAAGAGAGCCTATTTTTGATGAGTTGATTCATCAAAAGGTGGAATGTTATGTCGACGATTTGGTAGTGAAAAGCTTAAAATGAAAATCACTTGAAGACTTGAGAATTGTACTTGAGAGAATCAAAAATATGATCTCAAGATGAATCCTCTAAAATGTGCATTGATATCCTCAAAAATTCTTGGGGTACATTATGCGTCACGAGGTATTGAAATCGATCTACTAAAATCAAAGAGATGCCTCCACCGAAGAGTTTCGTCGACTCAGTTCTTTACAAGGATGCTTGCATTCATCCATCGATTTATATCAAACTTATCGGGTGTTGTCA
The DNA here is from genome assembly GCA_021442155.1 of Cymbidium sinense. Lineage (NCBI taxonomy): Eukaryota > Viridiplantae > Streptophyta > Magnoliopsida > Asparagales > Orchidaceae > Cymbidium > Cymbidium sinense. The sequence goes on along the minus strand of CM038224.1, from coordinate 8,938,395 downwards.
ACCATTTGGGTTAATGAAGAAGGATGCTCCATTTGGGATAAGGAGTGCAAGAAGCCTTCAATAGCATTAAAAGCTACTTGTTAAATCCACCAATCCTTTGCCTACTCACAGGAAGCCCTCATTATATACATATGCATTAGAAGAGTCCTTGGAGCATTATTGAGACAACATTACATAATGATGAAGAAAGAAAGAATGCTTTATTATATCGGTTAGAGGCGATTGGAGCAAAATGAGATACTCTTGATAGAAGCATTTAGCATTGATCTTTGCGGTCAAAAGCTTCATCATTATATGTTATCTCACAAGATTACCTCATCTCAAGGATTGATCCGCTAAGTACTTGATGACAAGACCGTGGTGGGTAAATGGCAAGATATTGCAATTTGATATCACATACATTCCGAAAGCGGTGAAGGACAAGTCTTAGATTTTTTCTTTGCACATCCCATCCTGGTGGACTCTTCTCTTAATGAGATTTGCGATGAGCAAATTATGCTCATTCATGAAGAGAAAAATTACAAATTTGAAATGTACTTTGATGGAGCCTCATCGATCAAACAAGTCCAACATCTAAATTTCCAGAGCGAAGCGGCGACATCATCTTCATAACACCGGAAGGAGGGATAATGAGATGATCATATGGATTGATGAGAGAACTAATAATGAAGCTGAATATGAAGCATTGGCGGCAGGTCTTGAAGAAGCTATTTTCATAGGCATTCAAAACTTGCATATTTTTGGTGATTCTCAGCTTATTATAAATCAAGTACTTGACATCTATAGAATCAACAAGCTTGAGTTAGCTTTCTATCACAAGCGAGTTCTCGAGCTTATGAAGAAGATACCAAATATCACACTAATTCGAGTCTCTCGATTCGAGAATAGTAAAGCCGATTGCTTGGAATAATTAGCTAAGGAAATGACAAGTATGAATGGTGATTATATCATGATCGGTATATTTACTCGATGAGTCTTAGAGCCAGTAAAGTATCAATCCTCGTAGGTAGAGGAGTTACCAAATTTGACACAGCAGGATGCGACTCAAGTTGCTCCTCATACTCCCCAAAATCAACAAGTTGTACCAAAAGAATGACATTGCCTCAAAAAGTAGTGTGAAGCCTTGTTGTAGAAGAGTCCGCGTGATTGGAGAGCCTTCATCTACTTTAAAGAAGAAAGAAAAGTAATAAATCACTTGGCTCAAATCAAAGAGAATGCTATGCTATGCTTTCATCAACAACACTTTATATCATAGATCCTTTGAACAATGTAGCTACGATGCCTGGTGTAGATGAAGCTAGCAAAGTGATGGTTGAAGTTCATGAAGGACTTTGTGGTGCACATCGGTCAGTCCCAAGATGGCGGTAAAGATCAAAAGGATGGGTTATTATTGGCCATCTATGGTGAGAGGCTAGTATTAATCATGTGTCATGAGTGTCAAGTACATGGGAATCTCATACATCAACCTCCAAATTCATTACACCCAACAATAGCATCCTGGTCATTCGAATGTTGGGGCATAAATGTAATTGGACCAATTGATCCATTGTCTGGACATCGCTTCATCTTAGCAGCGACTGACTATTTCTCTAAGTGGGAACCCATTTAAAGAAGTTCTTGTCGGTCAGTGATTAACTTCTTATGCATAATGTTATTTATAGATTTGGAGTGCGTCGAATAATTTTGATAATGAGTGCAAAGATTTATAGATTCATCGTCGACACAAAATTGATTGGTGATACTCTTCAATATATAATCCAAGAGCAAATAATTTGGGGAGGCCTTCAAGACATTAGTCAAACTTCAATAAGATTCTCACTAAAAATAAGAGGCATACCAAGCTAGTAGAGGCTGGGTGTATCGAACTACCTACAAGATGCCTAAAGCCACTCCCTATTCATTGGTATTTGGGCAAGCAATTTTTTGAAGTTGAGTTGCCTTCACTTGGTAGCCATCCATACAATCTAACTGAAGATCAAAATGCTCATCGAGAATGGAGGAACTTCGAGTGCTTGATGAAGTTAGATTACAAGCTCATCAAAATTTGGAAGTCGAGCAAAGATGTCGGCTTTTGACCATGTGCGACCTCGAACATTCCAAGAAGGGATTGGTCAGTCTTTGAAGACCAATTAAAATCAAAAATTTGGTGGAAAATTTGAGCCTAGCGGAAGGCCCTTTTGTCATTGAAAAGTATACAAGGAGGGCATACCAACTCATCGACCTAAAGGGTGAAAGACCAATCATGATTAATGGTCGATACTTGAAAAGTACTATACTTGATGACCACATTCTAGGTAATAAAATTCCCTACAAGACATGGGGCATTTTTTAGTATATCTATTTAGGTTGACATCGCTTCAAGATCCTAAACATACTCAGATGAAGAACTTTTGAAAATTTCATTACAGGGGCATTTTTAGATTTTTTATACATATGAAATCAATGTTGTATGTTAAAATCCCTTTAGAGTATATCAATTCAAATATTGATGTATTTGTGTATTTTCATCTTGAAAATTCTTAAAATGTACTTTAGAATTCCCCCTGCAAGGCAGGGGGCATTTTTTAGTTTATGTTAAGTTTATTTGAGTTGATATGTCTTTATAAGATGAGATCCTCAAATATATTCTTATTGAGGTTGACATCGAGCTTTACAAATCCTGATATATCCATAATTATTACTGTTAAGTTGCAGAGTCTTGCAGGAATAAAATGAATATATTTCTATGCATGAAAGGACAACCTAAATGTCAAAAATTTATCTCTCAAATTTGCCAAATTCAGAGATCAAGTCAAAGAACTCGAAAGCTTGATCAATTAAGTTGGAGAAACATCAACCTCTACATCCCCAAGTTTAGGACATGAATGGGTTCTAAAGGTCAAACTCAACAAGCCCACAAATGAGTTTGGCTCTCCTCACTCAACAAGCAAGAAAATGCAGTGAAAGAGCCCCCTTGATGATCGATTATAAAACCAACCCACTATAGCTTAAGTCGAAGACTGAGTAGGTTCTAAAGGTCGAACTCAACAAGCCCAAATATGGTTGAGTTACTGACGCTCTCCTCACTCAACAAGCCGCAAGAAAAGGCCGTAGTGAAAGAGCCCCCGCTCGTCAGTCCAATGACGATAGTTGTTCAATATCAAACCAGATCTAGCTTAGTGATTACAAGTAATCAAGATCCAAGAGATCTCTCTACTTGATTGATAGATCAAGGCAACCTGAGGAAACGCTCAATTTAGGGCTACCTCAAATCAATCTATATTACAGGTGATATCTCAATTTATTCTCAAATGATGCATCAAGCTCTCAAGCACTCAATCTCCTCATCAAGTCCAAAGCGAGGATGAGGAAGCAATTCCATAGTTCAAAGATGGGTTAAAGAATTTCATGGTTATTCGTTTGTTAAAACTCACATTGTTATCTCTGTGTCCCCTCAATTCATCCAAGTAAGCATAGGGTTCATGGTGTTTTCGATAATATACAAATCATCATATCATCAAGCCCAAGCTAGAAAAGACAAGGAATTTCAAATCGAAAGCAGGATAAACCAATTCCCTGGAATCATTCATCAAAATAAATAAACTAATTCCTCCATCAAACCAACCAACACAAAACTAGGGTTGAGGAAACTCAAATCTATGATACTAAAAAAAAGAAAGAGATCTTCAGTAGCCATTTAGTAGATGGTGTAAGAACTCTTATTATCTCGACAAATTGATTGACAAATCGGTCAAGCGTCATTTAGCATGTCAAATAAAGCATCTAATGAAAAATCCAATCAAAGCTTAGTATTTGTAAGCCAATGATCCAAGTTATGTGACCCAAAGGGTCAATTTTCAACAAACATGTTTCTTCCATGAATCACATTTGTTGGGGGCATTTGTTGTATGTCATAAGTCATATCTACCAATTCGGGGTTTAAGGTGACAGTCGTAAATCGAAGATGCAGACGGCGTCTTGAAAATGGTCAAAACCTTCCGATCGATGAGCGGACTTTTGTGATATGTTCCATTGAAATTGATCAAAATAAATATTGCAAAATCTAATTGATTAAGCTCGAGCTATCAAGTGTCGACGTGCATATTGAGTCGAAAATGATGATAATCGAGCGACCTCGTTCATGATCTTGATCCGTTATCAAATATTCAAAATGATCGTGCTCTTTTAGGTGGCGAAATGTTGAGTGATTTGAAGTGATGTGCGGTCGGTGAAATTGCCATCAAAATAATTCAAATGACCTCCGATCGATGAACGAACTTTGTCATTGCATTTAGAACATCAATTGGTCGGATATAAATATGCACTTAATGATCAGATGGCTCGAGTCATCATACTTGCATATCGAGTTGACACGAATAAACAACTCATGTTCATGAAATTGATTACATCGTTAGCGTCAAAATCTATCAAATGAGACCAATAAGCTCGATTGACGAATTAATGTCGAATGATTTGAAATGAACATTATGAAATAGGATGTCACCAAAATTAACTCAAATGACCTTGATTGAGCGGACTTGTCATTCGTCAATTGAGTATATTGCATGACTTGATGATCAATCGATCGTTTGAATCATCGATGTCTGCATATCGAGATCGGGAGGCCAGAGAAAAAGATCGTTCAAAATTGATTGTCTTAGCTTTAAAATTGAAATCTCATAGACTATTCACACTCAATTCGGGTGAGTCATCTGAAAATCGGTCAAGCGAAGCGTATTATTTGAAATGTCATTTGACGACACAATAAGCGATCTCGCAATTTGGTGTAATTATCTTTAAATAATTAATATATATATTGACTATGTGAGTTTTAAAATTTAAATTTAAAATTTAAAATTTATTTAAAATCTAAATTACCCTCCATATGTTTCTCTCTTTTTGGTTTGGTTTCAAGAGAATAAAAGAAAATTTGTTCCTCCTCTCTCCATTATGGTTCCTCTCCTCTCTCCTCCATTCTCTCGTTCCAGTCTCTCCCCGATTCCCTCTCTTTACAGGTAAAATTCCATCATCTTTGCATTCCATTCTGACCAGGTATAAATCCGGTTCCAATCTGAGATTGCGTGCCAATCCTGCTTCATCCTCCTGGCGTTCTGCGGTCCGATCGCTGGAAACACGGCGTCAGCCCATTCTCTGGCGCAAAACCAGAAACCACGCACCTCTTCTGCCTGTTCCCACGGCCAGTCCGCCCTACTTGGCCCACTCCGCGCATGTTCATGACCCGCTGGCACGCGTCTCTCCGGCCAAACCTGTTCACTCAGATCTGCGTCCTGCCTCCGGCCGTTCCGCCGGTACAAGCGCAAAACTTGCTCCAGTTCGCCGCCCGCAAAACCACGCACCGGCTCAGAGCGCCACGGCCTGCTTTCCACGCGACCCATCATCCTTCAAACTGTTCCCCTCTCTCACCTCGCCAGCCTACGTTTTGCCCCGCGTCTAGCCTTCAAACTGCACAACCCGCAAGCCTTTCCGCTGCATCCCATGGCCCGCCATCCTGCCTCCATCCCACGGACCGCTGTCCCGCAGCCTACAACCTCCTTCCCATAGCCTGCAACCTCCTTCTCACAACTCATATCCTATCCATTTGCTTCACAGAAGAAGAACATCAAGAGCAATTCTTCGCTTTCTGCGTCACCTCACTTTATTCGTCAATTTTTCTCACAATCGGGAAGAACATCGAGAGACAAATTCTTCTTCTTCGATTCTGATAACCATCCAATTTTGCTTCACGCGAAGAAAACATCATCAAGAGAATTCTTCTTCGATTTTCGCGACTCCTTGCCTTACATTCCCACTTGATATCCAACCTTGTTTCACTGCATTACAAAAAAATGAAATGAACACGGATCCGTGGAATGAATATATATATACATGTGTTTTCTTTAGAAGCCTCTCTCGATGAGATGAAAATAGGTTGTTTATAAGATACCACTACTACCAAGAGGTGTATCGAAGCCAACACCCATTAGATGTCGCCCCTAGAAATATGTCAAATTTTGTCTAATTTCTAGATGTGGGGAAGGGGGATGAATATATATGCATCAGTATGTCTTCTTTCGTGTCTTAAGGCATCGCTTCAAGAGGGCGATGAGATGAAAAACAGCAGACATACATTCAAGAGGGCGTCTAAGTTAAACACCCCGATGAGCCCACACGGAGATGGAGGCTGCCAAAATTGTGTAAAATCTTTTGACTTAGAAAAAATGGGAGAGTGAAATGAACTGACTTAAGAACGCTAAGTATGGAAACCTTCAGCTAATTTTAAATAAAAATGTCAAACAAAAAAAGAGGAAAATAAATATATATTGCATTGTCTCTTCTTTGAAGGCTCTGCTCAAGAGGGCATGATGAGATGAAAACTCGATGGTGTCAGTAACATGAAGAGACACCATGAGAATATGATGATGAAATGCATCAAATCTGACAGAGAGATGATGCCTGGCGCGATACTGATCAAACTAAATGGAAATATATACGATCAAATCTTTTGACTTAGAAAAAATGAGAGAGTGAAATGAACTGACTTAAGAGCGCTAAATAAGAAAACATGCAGTTAATTTTAAACTAAAAGCATCAAACAAAATAAATGGGGTATGAATATATATTGCATTTGTCTTCTTTCAGATTTGAAGGCTGTCAAGTACGACAAGATGAAAACCGCCGGTGTGAAGACACCGCCACGCCAAGCGTGCATGAGTAAAACACCTCGATTACACGGGATGACGCCGAGAGGTCAAAAAAATCTTTGACTTAAAAAAATGGGAAAGTGAAATGAAGACTTAAGTAAGAAACCTACAAATTTAATTTTAAACTAAAAGCGCCAAACAAAAAAAAAAGGGGATGAATATATATTGCATTTGTCTCTTTCAGAAAGATGCTCAAGAGGCAATGAGATAAAACCCTAAAGTGTCGCAAGACATTTGCCGAAGACGCAAGTAAGTAAAACACCTCAATGCGCCCCTATATGGGACGAGGATATTCTGCAAAATTACATCAAATCTTTTGACTTAAGAAAAATGAGAGTGAAATGAAATGACTTAAGAGCTAAATAAGGAAACACAGCTAATTAAAACTAAAAGCCAAAAAAAAAAAAAGGGGAGACTTTAAAAAAATTTTGGAAAGAATAGACACTCATTTAAAATCTAAGTAAAATTTGTGAATATTAAACTCAGGGGAGGCTAATATTCAACAACTTTAATTGTAATTTCACCGCTTAAATTAAAGTGATAAAGTGAGTTCTCTTTTTGTAAATTTCAAAATTAAACAAACTTTAATTAGAATTTGGGAGAGGGAACTAATACTAAACTCATAACAAATTTGTAATAAACTTAAAATCTAAGGATGAATACAAATTGGGTTTAATAACTTATAATATGGAGGTGATTACTATGATAGTAATAAGCATGAATGGGCAAAAGCAACAAACACTAAAATCCATAACCAAAAGTGATGTGATTGACAATCAAAGGGAGAATTACAAAACTCAACAAGTAAACAAGTAATATTTTAAATTATAATCTAAATCAAAATATCTTCTTCACCAATTTAACTCTTTGTACAAGAAAAGAAGCGATACTAAATCAAAATCTATAAAAATCATGGCTTCCTTTAATCAAAATTGAGGGATTTCATTCTAATTATGAATTTTAAAATCAACTAAATCACTAATTAGAAATTGTCTAAACTATAAACACCTACATGTGCTCTGACAGAGATTTCAAGCAAATTTTAATTTCAAGAGGTCAGTGCTAAATTGGAATAAAAAATGAAAGTACAAAATTAATCTCATAATTCAAATATAAAATTACTTAAAATTACTAAACACCCGCATGGGCCCCAACACTATGTTAAATGCTTAAATTCAAGTTGAGGATGTTGCTTCTGGTTTAGTCTTGGAATGGGTCCGTTAACAAAACTAAAACCTATAATAAGAGTTTCAAATCTGAAATATTTGAAAATTGATTCTCTCAAGAGAGATCTAATCTCTGAAACTAAATAAAGTTAAGGATCTAAAGCTCTTAAACATATTCAAATTAATCAATTTTTTAAATTAAATTAAGTAGCAATCTGAAACTGGTTAAATAGAATTATATCATTAAAAGCTTAAATAAAACTCAATCTATCCACCTTCCGCAATTATTTGTCGGGGGTGACAAATTAAGAAAACTCCAGCTCACAAATGAGTCAATGTCAAATCAAGTATTCTTTTATGTTCACTCAATCAATCTCTTAAGTAGTGCGACCGTGGCCGGGCTTTAAGAAGCGCCATAAACAGTCCTTGACTGGGTTTTGGCCAATAGCTATTATATTATTTATCACCGTAACCCGTATGCTCCCCAATGGCCTTTGAGTTGTGAATCATATATACTTGATAGGATAAACAACCCTCTCGATTAAGGTAGACTTAAGTATGTCTCCTTAGACACCACCCTGTGTCTACAAGGATTTCTTGACGACGTAACCCATGTGTCGATGAGGATTTTCTCACAAGTTGGGTCGACTACCTCCTCCGACTAGAGTAGACGCGAATGCCGGATGAAACCATGGGATCTAGATCGGCACGCCATCATTCCCCAACCATCCTAAGTTGAAATGATGAATTTCATAAATCTTAAACTCTAAAACTCTACAACTACTATACTAATTATTAAGTGATCTAACGACCTTTAATCGAAAGTTCTCTCACTTATTGAGGGGTAATTAACTATAGGGGCTTGCGCCTATAGGAAACCTGGAACCAGTCCTCACCAAAATGAGGATGAAATCTCTGGGTAGTGTCTTATCTACTATTTCATCTGCCTTTTGAAAATTACACCGACGCCTTCAATCACACTCTTCAATTCAAATATTATCGAGAGGTCGGTGGAGAATTTTCGGAGCCCACACCTCTACAATCTTAAACCAATAGATTGATATATATATATATATATATATATATATATATATATATATATATATATATATATTTAAAAAATATATTAAATATTAAATATTTTATGCAAGAAAAATGGATTAAAAATGTGTATTATGTAATATAAATGTTATATATATTAAGTGGGTATGAAAGAATGATGCAAGATAAATAAGAAATTTGATTTATGTATTATATAAATAATTTGACATCTCTCTCTTTATATACATATTTATGTGAAAAATATGCTGAAAATATATATATATATATTTTTTTATATCATTTGAGTCATTTTCATAATAAATTCATATATATGTGCATTCTCTAAGATTTGAATTTGAGATTTTCGAAAATGAAGCAAGATCTCAAACAATAGATTGAGACAAAGAATGTTTATTATATATGTTCATGAGGCTGCTTGATTTAGTCAAATCAGCTGTATAATGTGATATTTTTAGTAGATATCAATTGTTTGATGTGATGCCATATTTAAACATATTTGTATTTCATGAATGAAGTTATTTAATAAAAAATCAATTCTAATTTGATCCGATTCATACATTTATGTTTAGGATTTAGGGCTTTCCCTGAATATATCAATTCATTCATACATGTAAATACGTTCATATATGCTTCAAGAAATATATATATATATATATATATATATGTATGATCTTAAATTATTTTAATTAAAATTAAAATTAATGAAAGACTCACAGGACATTTGCTGATTTCATTTCAAACCTAAAATTCACAGCTTTATCAGCTCCACTTCCACAAGTGCCGTCCTTTTTACCAATAATTTATTTAATGAAAGAAGCAGGCTTTCTGGTCTATTTTTATGCAATCACATGCATGAATGGAATTAGGTTCTCTGTGAACAACTAAAGAGACTGCCAAAGCTGACATTCTAAAATTGTTTAAATAATTCCATGATATTTTTCTCAATAAAAAAACACTATATATCAAACCTTTGTATTAATTAGTATGGGAGATCAAATAAGGACTTGTTAAATCTTTTAGATCTAACTCATGGAGCCCTTGTTTATGATGACTAAGGTATTCTTTCTTATCATATAGGGTTATTAGGGGATCTCATGGGTTAGGAAGCAACTGTGAAAGCTATCAACCCTCATTATAATTTCGCTGTGTTATTGTGTGTCTTATCATGGCTATTAGGGAATCTCATGGCTTAGAAGCAATGTGAAAACTATCAACCCTCATTATACTCTTGTTGTGTGATGGAGATGATGAGTAATAGTTTAAATGTTAAACTTAGAAATTCTTGTCAAAAAAAATTTGCTGTTTGTACTGTTCACAAGTATAGCTCGTGTTATTTGTTCATAAGATGTTAAGTAACACAAACAACTATTTTAGTTCCATATATAAATTATAAGACTAACACCTAACAATCTTTTCTTTTGTTCTTGTTTCGAGATTCTTGAAAAAATAAATATTTATAAATAATTATATATAATTATATATATATATATATATAATAATTAAATTATTTATTAATTAATTTTATTTGCATGAATAATTAATTTAATTAATAATATTTAAATTTAATAAATTTAGACAGATTATAATAATTAAAATTAATTTAAAATTTTCAATTGTTGAAATGAATGGTTCAGATTTGAGGAGATTTTTTATTAAATCTTAACCTAATTCCTAAACCCTAACTACTTAAGCTTTAGATGGCTTTGACTCTACCACTCTTTCGACTCTTCTTCTTTCGACTCTCTTTGAGTCTTTGACTTGTTCTATTTCTCTGACCGATATCCTATTCTCCTTCCTTCCTGGGCCTCCTCTACCGCTCTACTACTACGAGCACTTGATATTTTTGCGAGTTGCGGCGTTCTAATCCACGGGTAGAGCCGATTAGCCGAACCGCCAATTGCGAAACCTGCTTTTCTAATTTCTACAGTTCGGTATCGTTTATTATTTTGTAGTTTCTCCATCTTTTGCCTAACTTCTTGAGTTGCTGGCTTGCTAAAGTGTCTGGGTTCTAGATGACTCAAAAATGCTAATATCTATTGAAATTTCTTGGATATATGATTTGTAGTGTTCGGTTTCTGGTTGGAATGTGCAATGAAATGCTGAAGTGTATTTTCTCAATTTGATTTTGTAATATCATGCATATTTTGGAGTTTAGGCCCTTTAGGGTTTGCTATCTATATGTAGCTGCTATAGTATTAAGTATTCTGGTTTCGGTTTCTGGTTTAGTATTTATAAATGAAACAATAAATAAAATGAAAATAGTAGTAAAATTGAAACAAACCCAACTAAACAAAATATATGGTCATTTTATCAGATAAGTCATTTTCTTAAAAAAGATTTGACATCACAACTTTAAAATGACAACTTTAAGTCTTAATGTAGTCATAATGGTGTAGCGATTGCTATATAAATAAAATCAAATGGTCTCATGAAGAATCTGGAGAGAACAGTAAGTAATCATATCTCAAAATAGCTGCAAGTAGAGAAGTAATCATTTCTCATAATAACTGCCAGTATTTTTTAGGTTGCCTCTATCATGGAGAATTTGATTTCTTTCTAATGAAGAATTAACTTGCCAATTTATAAAGTGGCTAAAATTTGATGACATGATGTGTATATAATATATATTTCATGTGGGGTTTTCCCTCAGGCAATCAGCCCTCACGGCTAAGAAAACAGGAAAAAATAATAAATAGAATGATCTCAAAATAACATAAAAGATAGCCAAATAGTCTTATGCAGTAAAACAAGCTCACAACTTACTATAGCTTTTTTTACTTATAAAATGGGCTCGCTTTGAAATATTTTATCGCTAATCAATGATTCATAGCTCGATGACTGCTTAAATTCTTCAAACAAAATGATAAACCAACTTATTTGATAAGGTAAAGACCAAAACACAATAAAATAGCAAATAAAATAGGTTGTTTTGTAAATGGCTTCTCATTTAATTATGTTTTGCTTTGATGGGATTAAGAAGAAAAGTCTCATGTTTCATGTTTAAGTTGACTTTGTATGCTTAATATGTCAAATTTACTAGTGCTCCAGTTCTATGTAGAATGTGACAATAAATTATGTTAATGTTCTACTTTTAGCATATGGATTGTACCTTTAGTTTTGACACATATTTTTTTCTAATATAGTCTACTACCATGTCAAATTTTGATCTATCTCAAACGCATCATCCGTAATGAGATTACTATAGAGGATGAAAATAGTAATGAAAATCCTAATCTTTCTTCACAACCTAGTTCTTCAAAAGCAATTATATTTGATAGTAATGTTGGAGGAATCCTTACTAAGAAGACTAGAAAAAAGAAGTCTATAGTTTGAGAGTACTTTACATAAATTGTTTATACTTTAAAAGGCGTCAATGCTTCCTATTTATAATGCATATGTTGTGGTACAAAATTTCATAAATCCAAGACTAGCACCACTTCACAACTTCTCAGACATGTTAGGAAGTGTGATAAGATCAAAGCTAAAAATAAACAAGTTGTGGAGTTGCCAGATAAAAGGCAGAAATTGTTAAATTTTATGCCTTCTAATACTAGTTCAAAAATTAAGCTTTCTATTTTTACAGATCCAAAGAATTATGATCATCTTCAGGTTAGAGAAATAATTATAAAAATGATAAGTGCATGAGTATCCTTTTATGATGGTTGAGCATACTTGGTTTAATATTTTGTGAAGGTCTTAAATCATAATTATGAAAGAGTTTCTAGAAATACTATAAAAAATGATTGCATGAAAGTTTATGAAAAAAAGAAAAGTCTTAAAAAAGCATACCATTGTCTCATTAACATCGATTGTTGGACTTTTAATCAAATAGTGGGGTACATGTGCTTAACAATTCATTATATTGATGAGTCTTGGAAATTACACAAGCATATTATCAGTTTTTTTTAGCTTGAACCGCCTCACACAGGTACGTTTATTTGTGATGCAATATGTGATTGTTTGTTGGAGTGAAATTTGCAAAATAAAGTTTCCACAATTACATTGGATAATGCGAGTAATAATGATGTTACCACTAATGCTCTCAAATCTAATTTTCAGTCAAGAGGTAAGTTACATTTTATGGGTTATTTCTTCCATGTCAGATGTTGTGCTCATATCTTGAACATAATGGTTCAAGATGATTTAAAGGAGATTCAGGATATTATTTATCAAATCAGAGAGTCAATAAAATATCTTAAAAAGTCTCTTGCTAGATTACATAAGTTTGTTAAGGTGGCAAGCAATTAGGGATTTCCACTTCGAAGGATTTATCTGTTGATGTTCTATACGATGGAATTCGACATACATTATGCTTGAATATGTATTTGTTTTTTGTAGTGTTTTCCACCATTATGATAGATAAGCAATTACAAGTGGTTGCCATCTGATTTTGATTGGGAAAGGTTTGAGGTTATTAGAAAGTTTCTTGCTATTTTTCATAATGTCATGAAAATAATTTTCGGTTTGACATATCCTACAACAAATATTTTTCTACCTACTGTTATGCATGTTAAGAAGTTGTTGATGGAGGAAAGCAATTCATCAACTAAGTATATTAAAGAAATGGCAAATGCCATGAAAATTAAATTTGACAAGTACTGGGGAGAATGTAATTTGCTAATGTGTAGTGTGTAGATCCTTAAAGATGATGTTCATAAATTTTATATTTCCAAAGATATACTCACCTTCAGAGATAGATTTCAAAATTAAAGAAGTTGAAGCAGTTATTTTGCAAATTTATAATCAATATGTTTCTAACAATGCTAGTTCTAGTTCAGCAATAGCAACTACACTTGAGTCTTCACAACTACAAAGAGAGTCATCATTTTCATCTCCTTTTGATTGCATGTTAGGTTTTACTGATTTTGTTGTTGCATCTGGTTCCGTTCAACTTTCAAAAATAGATTTGCAAATATATTTGGAAGAAGGGTTATATCAATGCAGTACAAAATAATTTGATGTTGAGGATGAATACTCTTAAGTATCCAAACTTGTCCAAAGTTGCTAGGTATGTCTTAACAATTTTCATAACAACTGTTGCATCTGAATCTGCTTTTAGTGCTAGATAGAGTTTTGGATGATTACAAAAGCTTTTTATCTGTAAAAACTATTAATGCACTTGTTTGTACTGCTAGTTAGATTAGAGGTGCTCAAAGCAACATTAAGAATCTTTTGGTAAGAATCAATTTCATCTTTATTAAATTTTTTCTTCTAATTATTAATTTATTATTATCTCAGCTTTTTGCCTTTTCACATGTCGCCTAATAAATGACCATTCATTACAGTAAGAGATCATGGATGGAGAAAATTTGCATGTGAAACTTCCTGAATAAATGAAGAGAATGGAGGAGCAACGTATAAGTTATGGTTTCTAGATTACACTATGTTACTTATTTTATTACCTGCAACTGAATCTTTGATGCAGCTTTGTTTTTTTTTTTTGGCTATTTTATTGTATTTTGGTCTTTACTTGATGAATACCACACATTGTTTTATCCTAAATTGCTGAGATTTATAGTTTCTAGATTCTAAAGGGCTATGATGTTAAACCATTTTTAATATGAGATGCAACTTAGCTTGATAAAAATGGATGCTTATGTTCTTAGTGATCTTTGACCATCATTACTACACTTGGTCTTACTTCAACAAGATTACACACTTGATTTTAGGGTTTTAAGAATTTAAGCCAAGAAGTTATGACGGCCTCATTGATTCGATAGAAAATGTCAAACCGAGCCTAATCATTATAACTGCTTAATACTTTTTTGGCTAATAATTACTTGCAGCTATTTTGAGATATGACTACTTGCTGTTTTGAGTGTTCTCTCTAGAATCTTCATTCACGAGGACCATTTTGTACTATTTATATAGCAATTGAGCTACACTACTATGAATCCATTAAGGTATATCTTTCATTTTTGAATATTGAATGATGATGCAGCCTTCATATTATTTGTTATTTTATTGTTATTTTATTTGCTATTTTTTTGCTATATATAGTTATTTTTAGATTCTTCATTCATGAGGACCATTAGACACTACTTATATAGCATAATCTGCCACACCATAATGGTAAGTTAAAAGTTAATGCTTCATTAACCTAAAAAATCCTATTATGAGAAATGACTACTTCTCTACTTTATTTGAGATATGACTTATTCTCTCTAGATTCTTCATTCATGAGGACCATTTGATTCTATTTATATAGCAATCGGGCTACACCATTATGACTACATTAAGACTTAAGAGTTGTCCTTTTTAAAGGGCTGTGATGTTAAATCTTTTTTAATATGAGATGCAACTTAGCTTGATCAAATGGCTGCTTATATATCTTGTTTAGTTGGGTCTGTTTCAATTATTTTTTGACTATAGCTTTCATTTTTTGACTACCAATTTTAAAATGAGATGCAACTTAGCTTGATAAAATGGTTGCTTAGTTCATCAAACATGCACTTGGTCTTAACTTCAATATCACTACATTTGATATTATGCTGAATATTTTGAATTCATGGGGGTTTTTAATAATTTGACAGCAACCATCAAGTCAAGCTATGATGGCCTCATTGATTAGCTGATATTTTGTGATGTTAAACCTTGTTTAGTATGAGAAACTAAGATGCAAATTAATGCTGAAAAAGTCAACTTAAACATGAGAGATGAGGCTTTTCTTCTTAATCCCATCAAAGCCAAATAGAATTAAATGAGAAGCCATTTACAAAATAACCTATTTTATTGAGTTTTGGTCTTTACCTTATCAAATAAGTTGGTTTATCATTTATGTGTGTTTAAAGAATTTAAGCACTCATCGAGTATGAAGGAATCATTGATTAGCTAATAAAATATTTCAAATCATTTTATAATTAAAGCACCATCAATATTAGAAATTTGAGCTTATTTTCTCATAATACTATTTGCTATCTTTATCGTTATTTTGAGATCAATCTACTTGTTATTTTCTCTGCTTTAGTTGAGGTCGAGAAAACCCCACATGGAATATATATTATATATACACCATGCCATCAAATTTTAGTCACTTTATAAATTGGCAAGTTAATGCTTCATTAGAAAGAAATCAAATTCTCTATGATACAGACAGCCTAAAAAATACTGCAGTTATTATGAGAAATGCCTACTTGTTGTTCTCTCTAGATTCTTCAGATTATTAGATTTATTTTATTTGTTATTGCTTTCATTATATTGTCCTTAGTTTATCAATTATTCTGATTTTATGCTGAATTGCTTAGAGTTGAGGTGTTTAAAAGGCTGTAATGTTAAATCTTTTTTAATATGAGATGCAATCATGCAACTTAGCTTGATAAAATAGTTGCTTATATATCTTATTTAGTTGGGTCTCTTTCAATTACTTTTGAATTTTCATTTTATTATTGTTTATCAGTATTTTGGTCCTTAGTTTATCAATAATATTCTTGGTTTTATGCTGAATTGCTTAGAGTTGTGGTGTTTAAAGGGCTATGATGTTAAATCTTTTTTAATATGAGATGCAACTTAGCTTGATAAAATGACTGCTTATATATCTTATTTAGTTGAGTCTGTTTCAATTATTTTTTGACTACAGCTTTCATTTTATTTGTTGTTTTATTGTATTTTGGTCCTTGATAAAATGGTTGCTTTCATTTTAATTGTTGTTTCATTATATTTTGAATTTATGTGTTTTTTAAGAATTTACCATGAGTCATAATCAAGCTATGAAGATCATTGATTATCGATATAAAATTTCAAACCGAGCCCATTCAATAATTATATAACATAAATTTTGTTTAGTTTTGTTATATAGTGAAGTATTCAAGTATAAAGAAGAAAGATCTTATGCAAAAGTTGATGATGAGAGTGAATAATCAAGTCAATATCAAGATTATTTCGAGTTTGAAAGATGTTAAAGTTTCAATTTCTTTTGTATAAGATTGGATTGTATCAATGTACTCATTTGTTTATTTATTTATAATTTTTTAATTTTTTGTGTACTCAATTATATTCAAATGTAGTAAATCAAATTTGTAGTAATGTAATTTTTGTAAATAATAAAATTTGATATTCAATTATAATATTGCTTTATGTAATTTTGTTTGTAATAAAATTTATTTTTTGAAAAGATTATTTTTATTGTTAGTCCTCACACTCCACAATTTATAAACAAATAACTATAAAGTTAAATTTTTGCATTAAATTTTTTTTATTAAATTTAATATTTTAAAATATTAATAAATAAATAAATAATCCTTAACGAGTCAAATGAAAGCTCTTAACTAACAATAAACAAATTCACGAGCAACACAACAATCAAGTAATCCACGAACACAGCCGATAATGAACAAAGAAATTTCTTAACGTAACATGAACAAGTACCAAGCTCGCTCAAGCTCGCTCGCTTACACCCTAGCTAATTCAATAGCTTCAAATAGAAGATGCTCTAATCCAAACTTTTTTTTTTGTATAGTTGAAATCTTGGAAACGAGATGATTATTTCAATTATTAAATTGCATCGGTTAAAATTTATGAGATTGATGAATTAATTTTTGAAATTGTAACTTAATAATCATCTCAATTTAATTAAAATTTAAAATTTACATAATAATTGATATGATAATTTTATCATCCAATATATACATTATCTTAATTCATTAAAATCAAAGGGAAAAATAAGATTGATATCTTAACAAAACTCTAAAATTGTAAAAGTTATTTTAAGATAAATATAATATAAAAAATAATTAATATTATGTTTATCTAAAAAATAAATTCATAATTTTAAAATCCATAAAATTGATGAAAAATTCAAGCATTTTTTTCTCCACAATCAAATGTCTCCTGTGCACTCACCACCCTATCATCCAATATTAGCTTAATTTTCAAATTAGGCCTAATTAAAACTTAATTAGCTAATTAGGCACTTAAAAAAATTTAAATTAGGCCCGCCTTGACCGTACCATTAATCGGGTCATAAATTTTTAAAACAACAAAATTAAGCAGACATCCCCCATTTTTATCCATATCGGCTCATCGTGGATTTTAGCGGTTGGTATCGTTGAAAGGTAATAAAAACTATACAACTTTATGTTAACTTTCAATTTTAATCTTGAGCAGCTTTTTTAATGTATGAATTTTGAAGTTGCAAAAATTATATAAAAATAATTTTTTGGCCATATCATGCTCATCATGTTTAATTTGTATCATTGTAATAAAAAATTATACAACTTTCATGTTGACAGCTGACAAATCTCCAGTAGTCAGTAGTTTTACAAAATATGAATTTTAAAGTTACAAAAATTAAAGATATTGCGACAACCCCATTTTTGAATACAAGGATTGTTGAATATATATATATATATATATATATATATATATATATATATATATATATATATATATATATATATAAATTCTTTGAATATCAAACACTTTATATTCTATATATAATAAGAGTTTTACTTTTTCTTAAAAATAATCAGCTCTTCTCTTATATTTGAAGATATTTTCTTACACTTGCTAACATTTACTTCTCCAAAACACATTAGAACTAATAAGGTGAATTTTGACTCGAGATATACCTCCATTTGACTCTTTATCATAATAAATACATATATGGCAAAAAGTTCTTAACTCAGATTTGAACTATATGTAACTCCACGTTGAATCTTTCCTCCTCGCATTTGAATTAACCAAAATAAACAAATAATAAACAACAATATGATTATACAATCAGGTGTAACTGAATGAGTAAACATAACAAATAAAAAATAGCCACAAGTACATGCCATCAATCGCATAAAAAAGACAACACATCTATCATCGTCGATGCCTGCGTGGTGGAATCGCATCGCTACCAGGAGTGTAATGAGTTGGTGGTCGCCGTGGCCGATCATGTAGATGATGTTGTTGATGGTCCTCCTCCTCTTCCACCCGTTGCAAAATATCCTAAGTCAACATGAGGTATATCAACCGGCTTGAGAGTAACGGTACTCGCGGTACAATGGCGGTGTCATATGGAATGACGGACCATATGTCGTAATGCGTGTCATGGGTTCAGACCACATTACTTCACGAATGAAGAGGTGTATAAATGTATAGGTAGACTGTCCCACCAGCATAGAATGGACCCACATCCATCGACGGAACATCCTTGCGATCGAAGTTTGGAATATCGATCCTCGCACTATCGAGAGATATTTCGCTTCCACCAGATTCCACATAATCATCGAAGATTTTTGAAATTTTGTATCATCACCTCTGCCAAATAACACTGAAATATGTCCCAGTATTCAAGATGTGCTCACGCTGCAAATAAAAAAAAATTATATCAGGGTTTTGTTGTTACAAGGAAAAGCAAATTGTAATACTTTGCATATAAACTAATCAACAAACGGTCTCAGGCCAGAGTAATATGTGTGAGGAAGTATCGTATTCAAGATGTTAAGTGTAGCAAGAACGATCACCTCATGTGGTTAATCGTTGGTTCCGATCATGTTGTGATTAATCCACCACAACAACTCATATCGGTTCTCCCGTGCAATGTAAGAGTGGTGGTAATCGACCCAATCAACATTAGCTTTTCCTCGACCATCGACTGCATGAACGATGGATCTCGGCAACATCAATCGGGAGGCATGCGAAGCTCGAGCACACGACGCCCACTCTACCCTCTTCTAACATATCATATTTGTTATATATTTCCTCTCAAAGATATATGCGGATCGATGTCCATATGGCTCCCGGATGATGGCTACAATTTCCGGGCTTTAAATCTAGCGCGTCATACGGGCGAAATAACCGATGAAATTGTGAATTACACACGTGTCCAACATTGAGCCGAATGACTACAAGTATAGGTGAGCCAATTGAACCAATCCTCCAAGCACCACCCAACCTCTTAATTGAGCTTGCATGTAAATGCCACAAACATGATCTAGCTCGGTCAGAATGATGGGTGCACATTACAGTGAATTTTAATTGGTTCGAAATATATATGATATATTCGACATTATTTATGATAGACCAACCAACAAAGAAATTGTAAATCGCTTCTTATCATGAAAACACATACCTTCAGGCAATTCATCTGGGATGCAGTTCTCCTCCTCAAAGTTTGATTCATCTGACGGGCCATCAAATGTAAGATCCTCATCCCATTCTCTAGTTGTTTGGCGCACGCATAATCATATCAAGTGCTCCTCAATATGACTTGTTCTAATTGAGTACCGACAATCAAGTCTAACTTAGGATGGTTCGTGGCCCTTAAAATAGCTCACGCTTGCATCCCATCCTCATCCATCACTACTAGCTCCACTAGGCATAGTTTCATATTCAACATCTTCATGAGATAGTGGATTCATGTCATTACCATCCTGTCACCCATAGCGAACTTGTCCCAAAAAAATAATCATGTTCTTGGTGCACCCAGTATTCCACTTGAGTACTAGTGAGAAGCGGTGTGATGTACTCGCCTAACATTCCTCTATATTGTTAACCTCCCTACACTGCGGTGCCTCAACTTCAACATAAATCACAATAGTTGGTTGGCAGCATTAATTATAGCTTCACAAACTTCTTCATCATTAATGTGAGTTGTAATAAATTCGACCAATAGAAAACAACCCACCGATTAATAAAGAACTTTCTTTGGATCTATCTTCAACCTCATTATTGATTCTATAATTCCTTGAATTTAATCCGCCGTGGGACTTGGACTGGACAATTTTTCCCATCAACATATGTTGGAATGAAATCGTCGCTTACTCTGAGTTCACCGCCATAATAAAGAACTATACAGACAGTATCTGAACTCATTTCTAATTAGCAATAATATAATGAATCTTCGTCACCGATGTAGATAATTTAATTCATGAAAAATTAAATATAATTCCTTAAATTAACAAGATTGACCAAAATTAGAACTAACCACATAAATAGTTTTCCTTGAGCTCATGTATATAGAAAATTTGGAGTCATTTGGACTAAGTTAGACAATTTGACTATTATGACCAAATGGTTCAATTAGGCCAAATTCAATCTAAGTTAAAATTTAAACTTCTAATTCACTTCTAAATAATTTAAAACTGTTTTATAGATCAATTACAGGCATTTTTACCACTAATTTATGAAGCTTGATCATGTCAAAATTAACTGACATAATAGGCTTCGCAAGGTATAATCTTCAACTTTCTTCGAAAATTTGATTCTTAATAAAAATTCTTAGTATCTTGAATATCTCAGGTGTGCCTTCATTAAAAAGATGTAGAATCTATACACTATGAATATCTCGTGTGTGTGCCTTCATTAAAAAGAATATACTCTGATAGATGGAACATATTTTCTATTGCATCATGACTAACAAAAATAATTTAAAGCTTAGTATCTTGATGGTTTCCCATTAATCAATCACATAAATATGAAGACCTTAAAGACATACATATTTTATGGAAAATAAATTGTGCGATACATACAACTTTATGCCTTCAATGAAAAAAAATGATTAAACACCACATATATATGCATAAATTAACTTTATGCCTTCAATCAAATACATACAACTTTATGCAAAGCAATCACATAAATGCTTAATCATACTTAATCAAACTAAATATATCCGCTTAATCAAACTAAATATATACACATAAATTAACTTTTCCTAAAAAATATAAACACCACATTTAAACCTAAAATTCACACAAATTTCCTATAAAAAATCAAACTAAATAGCTTAATCATAACAACAAACCCATAAAATTAAAATCACACATTAAAAATATAAATCGAAAGGGGAAAAGAAAACCGAGAGCCTCTCGCTTTCAATTACACCCTAAATTAGGGTGAACACAACCCGCTAGTCACCGAGGTTTGAGCCTATTTTTTAATTTTTTTTAAAATGTCTAATTAGCTAATTAAATTTTTAATTATGACTAATTTAAAAATTAAACCTCCAATATTCAAAAACAGATAATCATCATTAGAGCCAACAACTCCGATCCTGTTGACCAATCTATTACGATATTCTCGCCTCGAATTCTTCTTGTTTCACTCACACAACTCTCACTTTCAGAGCTTTTCTGAGTCTCCTCTCTCTCTCTCTCTCTTTCTCTGTTATTCGCCACTTTCATGAACAAAATCTGCTCATGAATTTCTGCTTCTCTCTTCAACCTTCTCCTCCTCCTCATCCTCCTCCTCCACTTGTTCTTCATCACCTCCCAACACATAACCAACAACTCCTCATCCTTAGATGCCCTCGTCCAAACCCTCCTGGCATTCTCCTCCCCCCACACCACTGCTCCAGCCACCATACCACCTCCACCTCCTTCCAACCTCACCTCCATCACCGCCATGTATCCCTGAGCTTATGGCTGTAAGAACCTTGATTTTCCTCCGCCCGGCATCATCACCCCTACGTTAGGCGAACGCTCGTCTTTATGACCTCGGCAACTTCTCTTCATCCTTCTTCAGTCCTTACGTTCTCATTGCGGTTGCTTGTTCGCTTACGATGCGTCGAATGTGAGCTTTTCAACTAGAGAGGTTAGTCTACGGCCAACTCGGGATCCAATGACGATCGTGTTTCCGCCGGTGGATGATCTGTCGGCCCCGGCGCGGTGCGTGAGGTTCGCGTTCGGCGGCTCGGTTTCGTGGCGGGCTGGTGGGGAAAGGGATGAGGTGAAAGTGAGGGAGACTGGGCATTTCTCGGTGGTGGTAAGCCGCCGCCGGATGGGCAAGGGGTGGTCGGTGTGGGTCTGGGTGGAATGGGTGTGGGATTGCCGGTGGTTGGGTTAGGGGTGAGGTGGATGATGAGGAGGAAGAGGAGAATGGAGGAGATGCAGAGGAGTGGGGAGGAAGGAGAAGTTTTGGATAGTGTGTGGGTGGGAGGGAGTAAACTACCGGCGGCGGCGGTGGCGAGGACGACGCCGGCGATCGAGAGTGATGGCCCACAGGAGTAATATTACTTTTTTTTTAGTTTATTTTATTTTTGGATTACGTGTTGTAAATATTGTTGAGGGCGGGATATTATATTGAGTCCATTTATTACAAACGATTTTTTTTAAAAAAAAATATTTATAACAAATGATTTATTATGCTATTATTAAGGAAATTAATAATTGACCTGCTGTTTATGAAAGAGGAGGTTTTCTTATTTTAGTAACTTAGGGGCTGCTTGGGATGAATTTTATTTTATATTTTATATTTT
Source organism: Cymbidium sinense (assembly GCA_021442155.1). Taxonomy (NCBI): domain Eukaryota; kingdom Viridiplantae; phylum Streptophyta; class Magnoliopsida; order Asparagales; family Orchidaceae; genus Cymbidium; species Cymbidium sinense. Next base: position 8,915,302 of record CM038224.1, on the reverse strand, counting down.
TATTTTTATGCTATTTTAAAATATATATATATTTGATGTATTTTTATATATTTTTATTTTTTATTTTCAAAAATAGATAACATTACTTTTTTTAAATATTAAAAATAACTTTTAAATTTTGAATATTTTTAAAAATAATAATAATAATCAAATATATTTTATTTTAAATAAATAAAAACAAAATAAAATATAAATATAATAAAAAATAAAAAATAAAAATAATCCCAAACAATCCCTTAGTAATTATCAATGAAAATGAATGGGACATATTTACTCTAAGATGAAAATTTAGCTGGTCAAAAGTGTAAAATCAAATTTCTTTAATGAAGTTATTGCAAAAAGTTTGAATAGGAGAGATTTATCCAAAGATTAAAATTTATGTAAATGAGTTTCAATTTAGTTGAAAAATATTTAAAATTTTATTGTCAAGATTATGAGATTGAATCGATCTCTATAATATCATATTTATGTTTTTACATTCAAAATAACAAATATATATTCAAAAATGAATTATCATATTAAATCTCTAATAAGATTTGTAATATTTGAGCATAAAATTTAACAAGAATAAATCCAATTGTGAATCTATTAATAGTGAGGATTCATTGTATTCCTTAATAATTTTTTTTTATGAATGTCTTTACATAATGGCTATCTCATTATTATTACATTCTAATTTCATATCTACTAATATATTAAATATATTCTCAAGCATATTTTTAATGTGCATTGTAACTATTTTAATATTATAAGTGTTCTAAAATTATTTTTTTAAAAGATGAGAATATTCCAATTATTAAATATTATTGGGGCTTTTACATGCAAAGTCACCATATTCTTCTATATTTACAAACTAAACACCTTCAATCTTAATTTTTTGAATTAACATTCAAACATTGAAATTCATAACAATAGTCTAATTTATATGTTTCATTTTATAAAATTCTCAATGATTTGATCATATAATTCACAAATAATATAAATTTTAACATTTATGTATATACACAAATATATATATATATATATATATATATATATATATATATATGATTTTGATTAGCCATAATCTAATCATTAAGAAAAATGATTGATTAGTTTTAATAATCCATACACCTTCAAAAAGATTCATTTATTTCAAAGGCATGATTCTCCACTAATCTTCTTTCTAATATCTGTGGAGGAATAATGACATCAATAAGATTCACATAATTAAAAAAACTTGATGGATGGCACCATTAGCTCATTAAAGTCCTTAAAATCAATATTCTGCCATTAAAAAAGCCCATTTTAAATGCGAAAGGAGGCCTATAAAATTTAAAACTGTAAGTCGTTCCAATCAAAATTCAGCCCACCGAATTCTTTGCTGCGTCTGACCGAACAAAAAAAGGCTGTTCATGATTCGATTTCAATAAATTATGATTCGAAATTAAATTAAATTAAATGGACTTGAACTGATCATTAAATTAAAAAAAATTATTAAATTAATTAAAAGTAAAATTAAAAAAAAATATTTAACTTTTTGATATGTTATGAAAACTAAAAGCTATTTTAGATAGATTTTGTTCGCTTTAAATCATTTTTTTTAGTTCTATATAGATTGATTCTGATTTTTAAATTTGATTTAACATTAATTTAAAATAGATATGATTTGTAAATACATAATTTAATATTAACACTATAATTTAATAGCATGCACTTGTTTCTCTAGTTTAACAGTTAATTTATTCAATGCAGAAAGATTGGTAAGCCCACTAAATTATCATCTTACATCTTAAAAATTGAACGAAAACTACTTTCACTTTGCATAAGCTGTTACTTCTATATCGTTATTCATTTACTATTTAGTGCATAGCTTAAGTTACATCTTTGCCTCTTCTTTTAGCAGATCCGGAAGCTCCTCTACATCCAGGATGTTTGACACAGCATGGTTCGAAAACTCTTTCAAGCCCCCCGCATGTTGGCTATCTTGTTATCCAGTGACTGAGTTTTGTTGAAACGAGCCGAACACGAACAGTGGACCTGTTCACTCGTGTTCGGCTTGATTATGTTCGAATCAAGCCCTGTGTCACGGGTTATTTGAATTTCGAGCGGTTGGACTTCCGCCGTTCCACGTAAGGCTGTCAAAATAGCTCATTGTTCACAAACAACTCAATGTTCGGCTCGTTCGTTAAACAAACGAGCTGAACACGAGCAACATTTTTCTGTTCAAATTCTAAAGGAGCCTAATAGGACACAAACAAATGTTAATGAGTTGAACACAAATAGAGTTTGAGCTTATTCATATTCGGCTCGTTTACACCCCTATTTTTTTTGTTTTGTTTGGTGAGTGCAGCTCAGGCTCTTGGCTTGCCGTTTCTGAGCCCTTATCTGCTGTCCATTGGCTCCAACTTCAGCCATGGAGCCAATTTTGCGACGTTGGCTTCCACTGTGCTGCTTCCCAACACGAGCGTATTTGTATCAGGGATAAGTCCCTTCTCATTGGCGATTCAGTTCAACCAAATGAATGAGTTCAGAGCACGGGTCCTCGAAATGAGCCCACAAGGTATGCTAAACTTTGGAGTGTGCATTTCCGACTTTTTGAAATCGAAAGAGTAATCCATATCCATACAAACTTCCAAAATATATTTTCTTAGTAACTCGGTAGATGGAAATTTTCAGCTTGATTTAAGTATATTTTTGTCAAATAAAAAATATATTATGGAGGAACCAGGGATTTTTCTTTTTTTTTTCACAGCATAAAGTTGAGATTATAAATCATCTTTGATTATATAAAACATAGAACTTTTGCTTGCTTGGATGTCATTTAAATTGGTTTTATGTAATGCCATAAAAATAGATAATACTTTTCCAAATTGTTTCTAATGTGCTATAAAACTTGTGTTAGTTTTTAAGGAGCAAAAAGTATTGCTCGTAAAGAGTAAAAACTTATGCAACTAAGTTAGATCTTAAAGACATCAAATTTCCAAGTTAAAAACTTTGAGAATTCATTTAAAAATCATTTGAACTCCATTTTAAACCAACTTATGGTTGAGATAACTGATATGACTTTGAAAATTCAAATAACCGCGATCTTTGTCCACGCTTTCACGCATGGCCCGCTGCACCACCCATCACGCGGACCAAGTGATGGCCCGTGATGCACCACACCGCCAACGCTGCGGGCTCGCTACTCGCGCTACAGCAGCTCACATAATTAGCGACGCTCACGCAAAGTGTCCGGGGATGGGTCCATAACCTCAATCTTCGACATACCCGCATTACACCTCTGCACCCGCTTCACGATCATAATCTTGAAGACTGTTCTTCAAAATGTATGGTTAATGCAAATTTCATTGAAGAATCTGCTATTTTCAAGTATTCAACATATATATTTTTGGATGATTGAGATAATATCATCCAAAAATAGGGGGGCAACTGATATGACCCTGAAAATTCCACTGGTCGAAGCACGAATCTTGATGTCGAAAGCAATGTGATTCTAAATCAAAATAAATCGAGATCAAGCGTTATTATCAATCAACTCTTAAATATGGAGTGTTTATAGTCAAATTGAGCGTCTTGACGAGCCGAATCTAACAAGCCCAAGATCTCATAATTCTGACTTCATTTGAGCATTCAAATACACAAAATACATTAAATGATCAAATGAATCATTTTGAGCCATCCGATGGAGTGGAATAGTATGGGTTTTGCATGTATTTACAGAAACGCCACTCCTCCAATCAATAAATAGCCCTTCATTTCTCATATGAAGAGAGGCCAAGCAAGAGAGAGGAGAGAGCTCAAAAGCTTGAAAATCCTCCAGGCATAATCATGTTACCACTCGACGGTCGCCGACCACCCCCGTTGGTTACCAACCACCGCCACCATCACGATCCTTGCCGTTAATCTCCGGTTATCACCGCCACCATCGCCACTGGTCATCGTGCCAACCATCGTCATCATCATCACCACCACTGTCACCGCCGATCCTCGACGACCATCTTCACCGGTCACCATCCCGATGACCTTCATCGTCAGTCGCTGACCCCCGCTGTTCACCATTACTATATGGTTGTTGCCTGATTTTGGGATTCCCATTGTCAGCCCTTCTCATATACAATTCTGTAATCTCGTATCGGGAAAACTTGTACTCCAAAACAAATACATAGTGGAAGATTTCTACTTGGCCAGGCCCCGTGGTTTTTCTCTCTTTCGAGGTTTTCTACTTAAAAATTCTGGAGTTTTCTTGTTCACTCTTTAAATACCTATGTTTGTGCTGGATTTCACATATAAGTGAAACTTTCACTCTAACCGGTTTTCTAGCACGCAACGCTTATAACTCGTGGAAACTAATTCCCATTATTTCATCTTGTATGACGACCAAGTTTTCCAACAAGATCAAAACCACCATCGAGGTGGAGCATTTCATGCTTTTAAGGAGCGCAAGCAAAGAATGAAGATTCATCAAACTTCGTTCCTTCAGATTTTGTCAAAAATTGGGGGCAACTCTTAATTTTAGAAGATCGCCCATGTTAATATGTTAAGCATCTAATCGATTATCATCCCAAAAAATAAGTCAAAGTTGGAGGATATTTCAACATTGAGAAGAGATATAGCTTTGCAAATTATGATTTTCCAATCATACTCATGGAAAAACAAGACCAAGGTTAAGGAGCAACTTTGGCTACAACCACAAATGGATGTTTTGATTCGACCTCCTCCATACAGGTTAACGTTATCAAGTAATACTTTGACAAACAATCTCGAATAGGCCAAAAATTCTCAACTGATTCAATTTGATCTCTTCCATATAGGTTAACGTCATCGAGCAAAGACTCGACAAACAACCTCGATAGATCAAAACTTTTTACCTACGTTAACGCATCAAGTATTTTGACAAACAACCGGATAGTCAAAATCCGCCAGATTCAATTCGATCTCTTTCATACGTTAACGTCATCGAGCAAAGACTCTGACAAACAACATTGGATAGATCAAAACTTCGCACCTACTCCACAAAGGTTAACGTCATCAAGTAATACTTTGACAAACAACCTCGGATAGGTCAAAAATTCTCAGCGGATTCAATTCGATCTCTTCCATATAGGTTACGTCATCGAGCAAAGACTCTGACAAACACTTCAGATAGATCAGAACTTTGCACCTACTCCACACAGGTTAACGTCATCGAGCAAAGACACTGACAAACAACCTCGGATAGGTCAAAAATCCTCATCGGATCCAATTCGACCTCTTCCATACAGGTAAACTTTATCGAGTAACACTCTAATAAACAACCTCGGATAGGTCAAAATCCGATCCAATTGACCTCTTCCATACGTTAACTTCATTGGGTAACACACGACAAATAACCCTGGATAGGTCAAAATCGCCGGGTCCAATTGACCTCTTCCATAGTTAACGCCATCGGTAACACTCAAAAAAAACCTCTGATAGGTCAAAAATCCTCGGATCAATTTGACCTCTTCCATGAGGTTAACGCCATCGGGTAACGCCGACAAACAACCTCGTGATGGGTCAAAATCTCGCCGATTCAATTGAATTCTTCTCGTTTTAATATCATCAAGTAACACTTTGACAAACAACCTTGGATGGGTCAAAATTAGATTCGATTCTACCTCCTCACATGTTAGCGTACGGCATCAAGTAACATCATGGAGAGAATGATACTTTGAAAATATCTATCGGACTTTTGAGTTGCTCGAATGAGCGGTCTTACTAATGCTTCCGCCATCTTGGTAGTTATCAACTGTTAAACCATCACAAGAAGAAGTAGAAATCTCCATCACCGGTTGCATTGCCCCTGTCGGCCGTCGACCACCGCCGACCGCCCGCGGTAATTATCACCGTCGTCGGCATTGCCACCACCCTGCCGCTAACCGCCGCTGACTACCGTTTGCACCACCGACCATCGCGACAATCTCTGCGGTCACCACCATCGCCAGCCGTCATTACTAAAACCGGTTACCAGCTGACCATCGCCGATTCGCTGCTCGACCACCCCGTCGGTGCCAACCACCATCGCGGTCCGCCGACCATTCTTGGCAATCTCTTCGGTACCATCTCGGCCGGTCATCCCATTATTCGCGGCGCTCGCCACCATCGACTCGTGTTAGTTGCCGTATCGACCACCCATCGACCCACCCGTCGCCCGGTCACCTCTGACCATCCGACAATCTCGCCGGTCACCACCATCGTGCGGTCATCCCGGCACTCGCACCCGATTCATGCGTCGACTACCGCTTGCCGATTCGTCACCACCCGGTCGCCAACCACCGTCGCCGGTCACCACCGTAGACCACCGTCGTCGATCACTGTCGCCGGTCACCGCCGCCGACCATATCTGCAGGTTTCCACCATCATCGCTGGTTATCCTCGCCGACCGTGCGGCATTCCGTCGACCGACCCCGACCCGCCATCGTCGGACATTCGCTCGACCCATCTCGGTTATCGGTGGATGATCGCCTCCAACTTCGGTCGGTCCGGCAGTATAGTTGATGCCTATTTCGAGGGGAAACCGCGATGTATGCAGTGAGCCTTGATCGCCGAACCCGGTCGGTCACGAGTACGTTGATGTATTTTTGAGGGAAAATTGTGAACCGACATATGCCTTGTGGGCCGATCAAACTTCGGTCCACGAGGCGATTACGCGCCTCGAGGGAAAAGCGGAACCGATGTATATACCACGAGCCTTGATCGCCTCCAAACTTGGTCGGTCTGACGAGTACAATTGACGCCTCTTTCGAGGGAAAACTGTAGACAAGACATATGTATCGCGGGCCTTGATCGCCTCCAAACCCGGTCGGTCCAACGAGGCCAGTTGACACCTCTTTTGAGGAAAAATCGAACCACGACGTATGTACCGCGGGCCTTGACCTCCTCTGAACGACCTCCTCTTAAGAAGAAGAGGGACACTCCAACATATGAGGAGTGTGCCTTCTCCTTTGATCCTAGGGGGGTTTTTATAGACCCCTTATAGGGGCAAAAAGGTAAAACAATTGCTGAAAATCGTCAAAAATCGCCAAAAATTGTCGTAAACCGCCAAAAATTATCGAAAATTGCCAAAAATGGCATTTCTGATGCGTGGCGCTGCGCCACTTTTCTTGACCAGCGTGACCATGGCCCGCGCGCCCCATGACCGCATACCGACCACCGTCAGCAGCCCACGGCCTTCATTAGCGACCTCCCAAACCGACCACGCGGACCGGATGGGCACCTGCGCACTCCAGCGCGTATATCCATATGTGTAATAACCGAATCTTCAAGCGTACCGCACATCTGACCTTGCACCCACTTCCGTGATCATAATCTTGTGCTCCCATGAAGATTTATTCTCTCAAAATGTATGGTTAATAGACCTGCAAATTTCATTGAAGAATTTGCTATTTTCAAGTATTTTGCATATATATTTTTGGATGATTGAGATAATATCAAGCGCTTATTATCAATCGACTCTTAAACATGGAGTGTTTATAGTCAAATCGAGCATCTTGACGAGACGGATCTAACAAGCCCAAAATCTTATAATTCTGACTTTATTTGAGCATTCAAATACTCAAAATACATCAAATGATCAAAGGAATCATTTTGAGCCATCCGATGGAGTGGAGTGGTACGGGTTTTGCATGTATTTATAGAAATGCCACTCCTCCAATCTATAAATAGCTCCTCATTCCTCATATGAAGAGAGGCCAAGCAAGAGAGAGGAGAGAGCTCTAAAGCTTGAAAATCCTCCAGGCATAATCATGTCACCACTCGATGGTCGCCGACCACCCCCGTTGGTTACCAACCACCGCCGCCGGCCACCGCGTCGGCTGATCTTTCGTGTCAATCGTCCGCCGGTCATCGCCATACCACTATCGCTCATCATCGTCATCATATTGATCGTCGGTCATCATTCGCCGTCGGCGCCACCGCGCCGTACATCATCATCGCTGTCCGATCTCGACAATATCTTGCGGTCATCCAGCGACCTTCATCGTCGATCGTGACCTCGTCACCATTATTATATGGTTTGATTTTGGGATTCCATTTATACCATATCATTATAATCCGTGTCGGGAAAACTTGTACTCAAAAAATACATAGTGAAAGATTTCTCTCTAGGCCTGATTTTCCCTATTCAGATTTTCCAAATTGAGTTTTCTTGTTCACTCTTTAAATACCTGTGTGTTGGATTTCACAAGGCTAAGCGTAAACTTTCACTCTACCGGTGGTTTTCTTAGATCAATAATATAATTTGATGATATAAGATAATACATTTTGATGAGATATTAAATGATATTAAAATTGTCATTTGAGAGGTCAAATAACTTTTGAATTTTATATGTTTATAATTAAAATACTATCTTGATGAGAAAAAAATTGATGAGCTAAAGATAATCTAGAATTTTTTAGGATTATATATTTTTTTTTAAAAAATATTAAATAATGAAGCTTAACTTTTTCAGTTCATCTTATAGAGAGTCTAAAATTTTGCTTGAAATGTCTAGTATAGTGCACTTTTTAAAATCTATAATTATATGTAAGTTATATGTCTATACTTAGAGTATTTTTGTTGGAGATAATTATTAAAATTAAAATATTAGAGCTTTACCAGTTGTTTGTAGTCTAAGTTGGTCTTCTTCGAGACTATCTTATCTAGAATTTTTCTTTCTCTTGGACACTCAATTCTTTGACATTCAATGTTATGTGTTGATTATCATTTGCTAGCCTTATCAGTTGCTTAATCTCTATTCTTGTTAGGGGAACAATTGAGTGAAAAATTATCGCTCACTTTTGCATATTCACTTCTAATCATCATTTGATATTTACTTAAGGCTAATATTTGACATCTGTTAACCATTAATATCTGACATCAATTTTCAAGTTATTCATCTCTCTTATTAAAAAATAATTAATGTGACCACCTTTTATTATTTGATATTTTTTTGTCATTTGATATTTGATATATTTTAACCACTTAAATGTGACACTTATATTTCCAATCAACTTGTCTTTAATTAAGTTGACAAAGTATTACTACTCGATGATAACTCTATACACTAAAACTTTCTATTACCACTATATGAGATATCTTTATATTTACTATTCTATATGAAAATATTCTCTAATCATAAGTAAAAGCACCTCTTGTAATTGTTGGCTTTGAAAGAGCATCACATTAAAAAAAAAACATCACTTCGAAGCATGTAAAGCAAATCCTAATGTGATAATTAATGAATGCCAAATTAAAAATATATTCCAAAAATTTCTCTTAAATGACATAAAGTATCAAACATTATTTATTCAATTCTAGGAGAATATTGTCTCTCATGGGTGTAAGCCTTAATGGCTAATTACATCGTGAGTATGATATACTTTTGAATGCTCCCAATTTGTGATGTTAGCATAGTTTCTTCTTTGAGCATAAAATGAAGTTCTAGGCTATAACCAAATGAGGTTTACACTTAAAAATGTAAGTGATGCCAATGAACCCAGAAGGGGTAAAATAATAAAATAGATAGTAATGTTTATTGAGTGACATGAGAATTGGTGTCTTCCCTTAAAAAATCCAAGTGATTGTGTATAAGCTTGATTAAGTATGAAAGGGATGTCCAATGGTTGGTCTTACTGTTCTAGGAGGAGCTACCAAAATTGGAGAATGAAGAAAGATATTTACATCATCTCAAAAGAGGATGTTGGAGGAAAGTTCATGAAGGTATTTCTCATAAGAAAATAGAACAAGTCTACATCAATCATAAATGTTGGACTAAAGAAATTAACATAGTGAAATAAGATTTATATTTTTTTAACAACCAGAAGGGTACCTTGACATAGATGTAAAGTTGGGATGCACAAAACCTTTTAGAGTGAATGCCCTTATAAGTTTATTGCAAATAATGTTGTTATGTGAGGCTATTTTTTCTCACACCAAGTAGATTCCCATGAAAGGATAATCTCAAGGATCAATAAGCTTTACTAAAGATTTTATTTTCTATTGACAAGATGCCTCTAATTCCATCCAGACAATTTCTAAAGCCATGTTGTTAAGTATTGATGTAATAATAGATAATTGGTAAGTAGGGAACACATGATTCTCTTGCCTTGTGGCAAGACAAATAGACATGAATATGAGAGTCTTTATACACAGGGTGGGAGTTGAACTAGGTGTTATTAGATTCTTTTTATCAACATGAGTGGTAATGTGTGGTATTTCGCTTAGCATGTGAGGATGTTGAATTTAGGTTTGACCAAATATTTTTCTAGTTCAATTGGATGACATCAAGGATCGACTTTATGCCCATATCTTTTTAGCTATAGTTATGAATGTCCCTACTAAACATCCACAAGATGATGTACCTTGGTGTATGCATTTTATTAATGATATTGTTCTTGTTGATAAGACTTCCATTTAAGTAGAAGGTCAACCTTAGAATCTAAAGACTTCTATTTAAGTAGATCTAAAATTGAATATATGGAATATAATTTTAGTTATAAAAAGTCTAGTGGTGGGGTTGTGATATTAGGTGATCAAGTGATTAAAAAAGAGTGAATTTAGATATCATGGGTTGATTGTTAAAATGATGGTGAATTAGATTGGGATGTTATTAGTAGAATTCAAGTTGGATGATTGAAGCGGAGGAATGCATCTAGATCAGTGTGTGATAGAAAAGTACTGCTTAAACTTAATGAAAAATTTTATGAGGTGGTGGTGGGACTTGCAATGATTTATAGAGAAAAATGCCAGCTGATGAAAGAGAAGCATAAAATTACGTTAAGTGTTACAGAGATGAGGATGAGTGCCTTTATACTTAGAGACAATATATGAAATGAATATATACGTGAAAATGTTGGAGTAGCTCTAGTGGTAGATAAGAGTTGCGAGAGAACTCTTAGATGGTTTGGTCACATAAAATGTTAACCATTTGATGATCCGGTTTGAAGAGTAGATGTATTCCATTTGACCTATGTCAGGAAATATAGAGGTAGACCTAAGAAGACCTGATTAGGTAGTATAAAAATGATCTTATTTTATTAGAATTAAATGTGAAGTTGACATTTAATAGGACCTATTGGAGAAGAAGGATTCACGTAGCTGACCCCACGTAGTGGGATAGAGGTTTGTTGTTGTTGTTGTATATGAGCATGTTGAGTTTTAATTTGGAGAATTTGGGATTATTGCTCAAGAGCCAAGGAAGCTCCTACATTGACTTCAAGGAATTGGGATAGTACTATGTATAGTCAGCGATGCTAATGAGTAACATAAGTAGTTGGAATCATGATGTCATTTTTTATGGTGATCTTATCAATATCATCAGTGAGTGGTTCAAATTGACTATTGTCTGAATAGATGTGTGGGGTATGATAGTGTTGAAGATATTGTATTGTACTTATTTGGTAGTGGTTTGCCTGCCTCTTAAATTTGGGTTTTAAGGTCCTCTAAATTGGATTTAGGTGAACCTATAAAAACTCATGGACTTCTTAAAAGGGATGGGAACCCACTACAATCTTATATTAACTAGTAAAAGGAAGGTTAAGTTTAGAACTCAACATGACTTTGGAGGGGTTCTAGAGAACACAGTTTGAGAGGAAGAATGAAAATATGTATTGTAGTTATAAGCATAGTGTAAGTTTTTAGGGTCTCATAGGGTTGGAACTTTTGCTCCTAGTGCTTTTGGAGTTCTATCAATGAACTTTTGATAGTAGAGACAAAGTGGAGAAAATATAGAGAGGATGAGTGAGTTGGAAGAAACTCAAAGGGAGTTGAACTTTAGGAATCAATACAATTTGAGAGCTTTAAGAAGTCTAGGAGTCGAGAGAAGAAGAAGAATTTTTGTGATGGATTCACCACTTTTAGAAGCTCTAAAAGGTACTGAAGAGATGCAAGAAATGATTCATCTATTAGAGAAATTTTTTTCTTTGATGTTGGTAGATGGTCCTAGAGAGATAATAAAATAGTTCATGTTGATTGTCTACTATTTTAGGTTCTTACTGATTTACAACTAATGTATGTGATAATTGGTGCATTAACATTGAACTATTTGTGTTTAACATGAATTATATTATGGGCTAGCACATTCCTTATAATTGAAGACAAGATTTGGGATGGACCAAATGATACAAAGGGAGTAATTTGATATAATATAATGTTTACCCAATGATGATGGATGATTTTGTCTTAAATTGGTTATAATGAAATTATTATGAATGGCAAATCCTTAAGATGAGTTCATTGAATGGAGTTCCCAAGAGGAGATCAACATTAGTCCAAACGATTAACTTATTGAAGGTGAGTTCTTAGGATGAGTTTATTGAGAAGGGTGTTCTTAAGAAAGGAGGGTGTCAACTCTAGGCCAATTAAGATGACGATCAAGAAGGGCTTGTTCTTGAGTGAGTTAATTAAGAGAGGAAAGTTTCTAAGGGTGCAAGTTGTCAACTTTGGGTTGACTGAATGCGGTAGTTAAGAAAGTCATATTCTAAGGACGAGTTACTTGAAAGGTGCATACCTAAGAGAGGAGGATGTCGACCAATGTTTGATCAACTCAAGTTGTTGACAAGATATCTTAGATAATCAACATGAAAGGTTACTTTGAATTAAAAAGGGATGTTGCTTAACTGCTGATTGAAATGGATTTTTATTAAATGTCATCTTCCAAAAATTAATAATCAATAAGATGGGAGCTCTTCGGATAAGTTGTTAAGAAGGGATAATTTCTCGGGAGGGGAGGATGTTTGCTAGTGTTAGTCTTAAAAAAGTGGCTAAGAAGAAGGAAACTCTTAGGATAAGTCATTGAGATGGGATGGGTGCTCAATATGGGAGGATGACAAATAATGGCTAATTAGAATAAGTCATTGATAAGAGGAAATTTTGTAAGATAAGTCGCTGAGAAGGGGGTTTCTCTAAGCAAATTATTGGAAAGGATATGTTTCTTGGGATATTAATGATATTGTATCTAGGGGTTAGTGGATGGTCTGATAGGGTTAGGAGGCCAAAGGGATAGGCTAATTTTGGTATCAAGTAGCTTTTTGAATATGGTGGTGTGGAACAATTTAAGAGAGTTCCAAACGAATATTTCTCATTATCTCTACAAGGGATTTAACTTAGGACAAACTCATTAAAGGAAGGTCCACTATGGTGCTAGTGGTCAAATCTTTGGGCCCAAATAAACAAATCAAGAGGGCTTGATTGGACTTTGGGCCAACTAGTCTAAGGTCTAGATTTGGGCCAAAGTTAATGATATTCTACTTAACCCATTTTGGGAGGTAAGACCACTTACTAAGCTAGGATGAAAAGATGTTTTCAAAAGGAACAAAAGTTCTAAATTCAATTTAGGAGAGGACTTTCTCCCTCAACCTATATGAGAGACTTTACACTAGGTTGATTCTATTATCGAATATAAGAATGAGAATAAAACTTATGAGAAGAGGACTTTCTTCCTTGGTAGACAAGAAATGAGTTTTCTATTAGCTGAGCTTCATTGAAGTTAAGGTGACTCTAGGAATTGAATAAATGGTGAGAATTCAGCTAGGGTGGAGAGGACTTTCGGTGGATCTACCAATATGAAGGTGATAGCTCAACTAAGGATTAAAATGACTTTCTCTCTCATTTGGTATGAGAGGATTTTCTATGTGAGCTTCATCAAGGCTAGGATGACTCTTTGGGGCTAAGAAAATGGAGAGAATTCAAGTCGAGATATGATTTATTCCTTTGATTAGTCGGAGAGAACTTCCTGTTGAGTGCCATTAAATCTCATATGATTTTTGTGAATTAAGGAAATAGTGTATGAGAACTTAGGAGGAGATGACTTTCTCCTTGGCCAGTAGAATTCATTCAAAGTTTATGAGGATGAGATCATAGCTTGGGAGGTCTTTGCCCTCAATCGATGGAGGGCTTTCTAATAATGTGTAGTACCAAATTAAGATGAGAGCTTAACTTAGGAGGAGAGAACTTTCTTCCTTGGTCAATAGCAAATAATTTCCTACCATATGAGCTTCATCATAGCTAGAATAACTCTTTGGGAATCAAAGAAATGAAAGATGATTCGACCCAATGACATGTGATTTATATTGGGTTGATTCTAAGAAAGTCAAGCTAAGGGGCAATGCAAGTCATCCTTCATGTTTGTGTGTGATTAATGTTGAGGAAATGTTTTCTCAAAAGGGTGAAAAATCAATGCCAAACTGTGACTTTATTAATGACATTTTTATCCTTGTAAAATCTGAACAAAGATAGTTAGGTTCATGATAATCTTGATCAATCACAAGTGATTGAGTTACATAGAGCGCTAAGCTAGATGATGTTATAGATTGAGTTCCAAAGAGCGCTAAGTTGGATGATGTTTTAAGGGAATTCAAGTGGAGACTAATGAACTTAATGTGGCCATGAGAGTAAAACAAAGGACTCTTGTGAAGACCAAGGACACCTCCATGTATGATCAAGGGGTAGAGTGATCTTAATAATTAAGAGTAAGATTGGTTAGGTTAATAAAATTCATATAAAGTTAGGAGTGAGTAGGCTCATAAGAAGTGTGCTCCATATATTTTGATGAAGCAAGCACTTTTTCATGAGAGAGTGGAGTGATTTCATTGTAGCCCCCCACCCCAAAAAAAAAAAAAACTTATTGGGGATTCTTTAAGGTTGGGCCTTTATTGAAAATAAAGCAACTATTGAAGTTGAAAACTATTGTACTCAAATCTTGATGATGACTTATCCCTAATTAGATTTAACTTAATCAATAGATGACTACCTAGCTACTATAACTAAGTTGATAGGAAATCATCAGGGGATCAATTACTATATATACGCCTAAAGAAAGATCAAACAATGATGATCCAAACTCATTCATGGTAGCCAAAATGAGAAGCGAAGAGTACTCATTGAGACATACATAACAATTTGAATGAGGGATCGATTATTAAAACTAAATGAGTAAGTATAAAAATGATTAGTAAGTATAAAAATGATCTTATATTATTAAAACTAAATGAGAATTTGACACTTATTTGAACATAATTGAGAAGAATCCATATAGCTGACCCCACATAGTGGGATAATTGCTTGTTGTTGTACACTTAATCTACTAAGAGTTAAATTGTGTAGGTTGGCTAGGCTTCATGAACATGAGATGGGTTTAGAGTTGTGTGGATGAATTGAGAGAATAAACACTATATTAGAGATTAAAGGTGAACCTATCATAGGCTGTGTTTACTTAGTTCACACTCAATTCTTGGTTAGACAAAGAATAACACCAATTATGATCTCCTAATTCAAAGTCTTTGTCTGGAATTCGATTAATAATTACTGTCAATCAGACCATATAATAGAGGATAAATTGCCTTTCAATAAGAGGTCCTTTAAGGTGACTTAAGGTGCTAGATTTAAAGGAAGTCATATGAAGATACTTTAATTTCAATTACAAATTTAAACTTTAAATTTGCTTAGAAAAGTATATTAATGTACCACAAATGAGAGACAAAGAATTGTTTGGAACCTACAAGAGAATCAACAGATATTTCTTGTTAGTTTTGTTTATCTAGATTACTTTCTATCCACACGGAATAAAATTATTGTTTCTCAATAATCATATATGATACTAAGAAAACTAATGAATGTCAAGATAGGTTTTAACCACCTGTATCATGCTTGAGTGATTACGAACTCAAGTAGGGAGAACAATTTGTTCAAGTGGACCAAAGGGGAGTTCATTCTATATGAGGATGAAATAAGAGAATTAAGACTCCACTTAGGGGTTCAAGGTGAGGTTTTTTGTAGGTTTATCTACCTAAACCATCCTGAATCAATAGATAGCTAAATTCAAAAAAAGCACATAGTGATCTACTAGGTAATAGGGTAATGTTATTGTGACTAAGAAGGAAGCATTGATTTGTTGGGGATTTGAAATAAGATTAGGTTATACTTTGCTTATACAAACCTTCTTCTACTTATAAAGCTTTATTGAGATTCTTTTAGTTCCTTTAGAGATCTAAGGACAAAAAAAACATAGGTTTTGGTCGCTAAAACCATATTGAACTTTTAGGGAGTATACCAAGATATGACACTTACTAGGTGCAATATTATTTTAGATATCACCCATTAATCAAGGGAATTATGTGTGCATTGTTACAATCATTGATGAGATAAGACTTGCTTTTAAAATCATGCTCAATGATGAATGAGCTTTTTTTGGTGCCTGTAAACTTGATACCTTGATGGGGATGTTGATGATGGGTCAATGCAGAACAAGAACTAGATCACTTATTTTGAATGTCCTCGGTTGAGCCAAACAATCTTGAGTTTAGGCCGTGTGGATCTAATAAATTTTAAGATTTGGATGAGATTTGTAGCTTATTCAAACTATTGAGCTTTTTTAGGCGAGGTTGGTAGCTAAGAATTGCTTGCATGAGGGACGCTCTATTTCGAGATGAAAGGTGATTTTTACTCCAAAAGGTAGTGCATAACAAATTGATTGATTCATAATGTGGTTTAAGTGGACTTCTTAACATATTGTGTTTTTCTCATTTGTTAATAGCGAAGCGCTTTGTAATAGATTGTCTAATTAAAAGCTTCTTCCAAACTATTTATTTTGTAGTATTAGACGGTGGAAGTGTTGTTAGACAATTTGGCAATGGTGAGAATAACTAGCAATGTTATACTTCTAAATAATGTATTGTTGTCAGAAATAATAGACAATATGATCTTTACTGATGTGCAACATCTTTTTTTTTAAAGTGATATGGCCTCTCCCACTTTAACAAGAAGTTGGTGGACATAAAGGATAAATCTATAAGCCTTGGAAAAGGATGGGTCTATCAGACTACTAATATATATGTGATACTCTCGAAAGGCCAATATACCATAATAGGATTTCAAATTTGCTATAAATACGTTGGATTTTTACTTTACATCATATCAAATATTTAAAAAATTAAAATTCCTGCATTTGATTTACTTTACACTCTAAATATATCAAATCAAATAGCTCCTAAGACTTAATTGCTCTCTGACTTCTAGCATATATCAATTTACTATAATAAAAGAATGAATCATAGAACTTTTTAAAGTCTCCTTTGTATTCTTGTTTTCTCTTCTTATTATTTGTTGCAATTTCTCTAACCTTTTACCTTCAAAAAAACTCTATATGTGACTCTTTTCTTCATCCAGCAAACCTTCCATCAAAGCACATATTCAGTAAAGCTCTATATACTCTCGACATCGGCCAGAATGACTTCACCTCCAATCTGGCAACCATAGGCATCAAAGGAGTCCAACAATTTCTTCCTCAAGTAGCCAACCAAATTGCTTGGACTGTAAAGGTACTCCAATTCAGTCTACTAAATAACTTCTGCAAATCTAAAATCATTTTTTCCTAATTATCTCTTTCATCTCTCTCTCTCTCTCTCTCTCTCTATATATATATATATATATATATATATATATATATATATATATATATATATATATATATATATATATATATATATATATATATATATATATATGTATGTCATGATATTGGTGAAGAGGGGAGATATTCTTTCATGGTGTTTAACCTGCACCAATAGGATGTTTTCCCTCCTTTCTAACCCTTCTTCCTCATAATGATTTGGATGAGTATGGATGCATGATTTCATACAATAATGTTTGTTGTGGATTACAACAAATTGTTGAAAAGAAATTATGAAGGGATCCGAGCTCCATAATGTGATATATGTGGACACCCATTCTATCAAGCTCGAGCTCTTCCAAGAATCATGGTTAGTTTCTCATTCAAACTTTATTTATTTATTTAATTTTTGTTGCAATCAATTAACATTTCTAGACATTAGGGTTGGTGAATAGGGCAAATCAATCTTATATTAAGATGGGTTGAATCGTATAGCTATCTCAATATTTGTCGTGAACTATAATTTATTTTAAAATTATACAAATAAGCATTAAAATTATACATATCCTTGAGCAAGAAATTATTAGTATTATTAATGCTTATTTGTGTAATTTTAAAATAAATTTATAGTTCAATGGACAAATATTGAGATATACGATTCTAATTCTTGATATTAATTTGCGTCGGTTGAATCGGTTGAACTATTAATTTTCTTGCTCAAGGCTATGAAAATTCGTGTTTTTTCGAGATCAAAATTCATATTGACTTCATATTAAATCTAATTGAACAGTAAAATTAATAAAAATTAATTGGGCCTTAAAGTACATTGCTAATATTGTCACTAAACATAGTAGACTATCAAGTGCCCTCCAAACGCTAGATTGTAACACTATTGGGGTGCCCCTATTAATTAATCATTATAATTTTTAATTTCATCACTCTTATCTTAATTATACAAAATATTTACTATATCTCTTACAGAAAATAAATAATTAAATTAAATTTCAATTCTTATAGAAAAACAAATCAGTTCTCCTTGAACTCACATAAAGCTAATACAAATTATTTTTATATCAGGACTTAAATATGGGACCAAAGCGTGCTGTGGTTCTGGCAGTGGAGCTTACAATTTCAATCCCCAAGTGTTCTGTGGCAATACTAAGAAAATTAAAGGCCTCAATGTGACATCAAGTGCTTGTAGCGATCCGCAAAATTATGTGAGTTGGGATGGCGTTCATGCCACAGATGCAGCCAATAAAATCATAGCGAGGGCCATTCTAAATGGCTCATACTTTCATCCTCCCTTCCCCCTCTCTCACTTCTGCAATCTTAAACCAATAGATTGATATAATGCATTTACATATTTACCATCTAAATTCTGATATCTACATATTTAATATGTTTGTTTATGCATGGAATGTGGATTTCAATGTAAAGAAGTTAATGATAGTTATATTTTTATGGTGATATTAAAGAGTTAAGTATTATATATGTAAATATTAAATTTTAAGTATTAGAGTTGTAAATAAATAAGAATTATATTGTATGTATGATAATCCTCTTATATGTGGGTGTGAAAGAATGATGCAAAATGATAAGATGGAATTTGATTTACTTAGGTTTATTAAGTAAAATTTTGACAATCATTGTCCTATGTTTTTTTTTTTAATTTTATTTATTTATTTTTGGTGCGCATATTACTGCTGGAAATATTATATATATGTTCAGGCTGTTTGATTTAATCAAATCTGCTACATAATATGATGTTTTTAGTAGATATTAATTGTTTAATTTGATGACATATTTAAACATATAACTATTTCATGAATAAAATTTATGTTCTATTTAATATTAAATTTTATGGATGACTATTTGCTTGGCTTTTATTAGTTAAAATAAATGTTTGTGGATGAAATATTTAAATCATCTTGATTGCATTGTTATGATAATTTATATATAAATTCAAATACATGATATTTGATAAATGATAATTATTTAGATAATATTATTATTTATTACTTAAATAACTTTGAACCAAACTCTCAAATCAAGAATGTTTTACTAAATTCAACCTTAATCCATTAAAAAAACCAATTCTAATTGGCTAAATTTTTATATTAAGCCTAATTAAAACTTTAATTAGCTAAATAAGCACAAAAAATAAAAAATTTAAAAATAGTGATAGTCGCCCGTTTAACGGGCAACTAGGCCTTAGCTAAATTTTTTAGAAATTTTTTTTGGCGCAGTCTCAATTTTTTGCCTGTATTGGACTCATCCGGTGTCGGAATTGAGTGAGCTTAGTATCGTTGGAAACATAACGAAATTCTCTACGAATTTTATGTTGAAAAAAAATCTGAGATTCCAGTCTAGTAAGCCGCAGTATTTGCAAATACTCGCAAAAATTATAGTACAGAGTTGAAAATTTTGGCACAAACTGTGGCGTACCGGGATAAAATTGCCATTTTTTGTCAGCATGAAAGTCCCAAGAATTTCGTTATGTTTCCAACAATACCAAGTTCACTCAATTCTGACATCGGATGAGTTCGATACGAGCAAAATTCTACGGCTGTGTCAAAATTTTTAACTTCGCACAGCAGTTTTTGAGAGCGTTTGCAAAAACTGTGGCTTATCGGACTGGAAAGAAAGATTTTTGTGAACATGAAAGCCGTGGAGAATTTAGTTATGTTTCCAATAATACCAAACCCACTCGATTCCGATACCGGATGAGTCCGATATGAGCAAAATACTGAGACTGCGCTAAACTTTTTTTTTAAAAAAATTTAGATGCAATGTCAGCACAAGTCAACCGTTCAACGAAGGGCTATGCATATTTTTAAATTTTTTATTTTTTGTGTTTATCTAGTTAATTAAAATTTTAATTAGACTTAACATAAAAATTTAGCCATTCTAATTTGATCAGATTCAGACTTTTTATGTTTAATCCAAACTCTTTCTCTAATAAACCAATTCATCTAAACCCTAAATACGTTCACATGATTCAGCTCCACTTCCACAAGTGCCGTCCTTTTTCCCAATATTTTTTAAATGAAAGAAGCAGGCTTTCTGGTCTATTTTTATGCAATTACATGCATGAATGGGATTCGGTTCTCTGTGAACACCTAAAGAGACTGCCAAAGCTGACATTCTAAAGTTGTTATCAAAGTCTTTTTACTAATATAAAAATAAAATGATTTTATGATTTTATCGTTGCAAATAATTAACGTGAAGAAATATTATAACAATGATAAAATATTATATTATAGAAATAAATTATTTTGAAAAAATATGAATAAATAAAATAAATTTGATATCATGTTGTGTGATATTTCTTAGAGAATAGACCACCATTCTGTGTGATTTGGTGAAGAAAAGACCAATATGTGATTTGATCCATATTTATATAAATTTGTGTACATGTTATAATTCAAGTATTTACACAATTTCTATTATTTTATGTGATATTTATCGATAAAGTGTGCTTGTTTAAAGTGTAAGATATATAAACAAATTTATTCTAAGTACACAAATTATCTATTGAGTTGTGAACTCTCTCTTTCACTATAATGTTCTTAAGGCAAACTAAAATTACATATGTGATTGTAATGTTATAAATGTGATATCTGTTTGACTTTATGACCATTTAATATACGAAATATTTCTAAATAAATAAATGAGAAAATCTTTGAATGATTAAATCGGTAATCATTAGTAGGTAGTTGGACTTTGTCTAATTAAGGCGCATATAATGAAATTATAAAAAAATAGTGAGAAAAAGATGTAGACTATGGCTAGGGGTGTCAATTCGGTCGGGGTTGGGTTGGTCGACGAACTTGACCCAACCCGAATAAGGTTGACCCGAACCTGACTCATTTATTAAACGCAAAACTCAACCAAACTAACGACTTCAACCCAGTTAACCCGACACAATCCAAATGATTGTTTATATATGTATTTCAAGTCAAAATCGAGTCAAAATTGAGTCGAATTCGGATTTATGGATTAAAATCGGGTAAATTTCAGGTCCATGGGTCAAATTAAGTTGGTCAAATTGAGTCAATTTGGTTGGTGGGTCAACCCAACTCAACCAAATATCAAAGAATCAATTTTTTAACCCAACGACCGAAATTTATTAGGGTCAACCCGAACATGGATTTTTCGAGTCGAGTTCGGGTCAAATTTTGACACCTCCAACTATGGCATTGGTGCCCAATACAATGTATTACTAGTAAACTAAATTTAGAGTATCTTGCAATAAAATGTCTAGGATAAATTTATTTTGAGGGAAGAATATGGCAATCAATATATTTAAAATTTCTTCTAACAACCTAAATCTTAAATAGATTCATTTTATTAACCACCATTATGTAATAAATATTATCAAAGAAGTTTAATTTCATGAAATGTTTATGATATAAATATATTACAAAATACTTTCAAATTTTTAACAGGTAAAAATTTGTTGATCATATGTATGATTCTTAATCATATGCACAATCCAATTGTATACATGACCTTAGAAGGGTGTTATAGGCAAGATCAATATAGAATATAAACTTTAGACTCATAGCGAATAAATTTTAAAATAATTTGTTATTCATGCAAATAAAATTAATGATGAAAAAGTATTAACTCATAAAGTCAGGGGGATAAGTTTGTATTTCATGTATGAAAAAAAATCATGTTAGGAGATAGGACATTTGGCTTGGAAATTAAGATATGTATCTTAATGCATAGGTAGTCTAGTATAAACATATATTGTTGACCTTCACATATGCTACATAAGTCGAATCAAGCTTGTAAGATGAATTCGAAAGATTTCAGATGCTTCAGAGCACAAATCGGAGCTGAAATACACTCGACGGTGCCAAAAATCAATCGAAATGATCTCCAATCGAATATATACATATACATGATCAAACGCGATATCAAAAAAAGAGGATCGTCAAAGCACCTACGCGCATATCGAGGTCGGGAAGCCGCAATGATGGCCAAATGACCTCCGTTCGTGAAATCATCATTAGCTTTGCAATGCCGAAACCTTTCAAATGAGACTGCCTGTGTTTAATTCAAATGATTATGCACAAATGTCGAGTAATCGAAAGTGGCAACACATAAATCGAGGTTGAAATACACGATGTCGCCAAAATAAATCAAAATGACCTCTGATCGATGAACAAACTTCACCATTGTCTTCAGAATGCTGAAATTGATCAGAATATAAATATTCTATAATCTAATGGCCAACGGATCAAGAGATCGAACCATCAATGTGCCAACGTGCACATCGAATCGGGAGGCTGCATTGATGCTCAAACGATCTTCATTTGTAAAATTGATCACAACGTTATCGCAACGTCGAAACCTTTTAAATGAGATTGTTCACATTTAATTTAGATGATTATGCATGAATGTCGAGTGATCGAAAGTGACGCACAAATCGAGGCTGAAATACACTTGGCAGTACTAAAATAAGTCGAAGCAACCTCTAATCAATGAACAGACTTCACCATCGGATTTAGAACGTCAAAATTGAACAAAATATTCATATTTCATGATCAAACGATTGACGTATCAAAAAGGAGGATCGTCAAAGTGCTTATGCGCATATCGAGGTTAGGAATCCGCGATGATGGCCAAAATGACCTCCGTTAGAGAAATTGACCACATTGTTAGCTTCGGAACATCGAAACCTTTCAAATGAGGCTGTCCACGCTTAATTCGGAGGAGTTTGCATGAATGTTGAGTGATCAGAAATGACATTGCATAAATCGAGACTGAAATGCACCATACGTCGCCAAAATTAGTCGAAATGACCTCCGATCGATGAATGGACTTCGCCATTACATTCAAAATATTGAAATTGATCAAAATATAAATATTCCATAATCTAATGGTCAAACGATCAAGAGATCAAGCCGTCAATGTGCCAACAGGCATATCAAAATCAGGAGGCTGTGACGATGCCCAAATGACCTATGTTCACAAAATTGATCATGTTGTTAGCTTTGAAATATTGAAATCTATCAAATGAGACTATCCATGATCGATTCGGATAAGTCTATGCAAATGCAAGCAATCTGAAGTTATA